>JASANA010011675.1:0-17573 GCA_030248095.1 Ptycholaimellus sp. GST1_10
TGGTCTGTCAGGTGTCGACGAACAGCCTTTGTCCTCGCACACAGGACCTCTACCCCAACTATCCCAGCGGAGACGCCTTCGCTGACTTGCTGGTTCACTTCACATCCTTTATGGGGGGAGGAGAATGGGATAAAGAAGGAAGGAGGTTGATTTGAGATGAACGACCTGCAGTGGATGGAGGCCACCTTCGGCCTGCGGGTCTGGTTCATGGAGCCGACCCCGCGCCGCAAGAACCCCGCCGACCCGGCCTCCAACGGCTGGGGCCAGCTGCGCGGGGACTTCGACGAGAAGCTGTCCGAGTACATCAACAACGGCACCACCATTCGCTTCCTACGCCACAATCTGCACGAGGGCCAGCTGAAGACCGACAACGTCCACCTCATCCCCCACATCGCCAACCTCCACGCTCGCCAGTGCATCAGCGGAGCCCTCTGGCCCTTCGGCCTCTAAGCCTCCGCCCCACCTTCATCCTAACCTCAACCTATACTACCCTCCTTCTCACCTTATCTCAAAACACCTAGCCAGATTTCATCTTCTTTTTAAATCTCCAACTGCCTTTTTTTAATCCATTAACTGCCTTTTTTTAATCATTGAAATTTTACATTCCATGAATGTTCACGTTTTAGTTTTTATTACTTCACCACATCTTTTTTATCTACGCTAAATACCCACTGAATATTCATTTAAAAAAAGCTACTTTTCCTGAACCAAGTCCTCTGAAGAAACAGGAATGAGACAATGATCAACGGGGCAATCTGACGTGCTGGGTGAAGGCTCAGCATAGCGACGGCTCCAAGCTTCCAGCATGCACTCCTTGTAGAATTCCTCTGTACGAACATCGTAGAGAGAAATATCAGCCTCGACTTTTTCCTTGAGAACCTGATAAACAATGGCTCATTGCAATGAAACAAATCCTAAGTGCAGTGGCTCTAACGTTGAAAACTTCCTTAGTAAAGCTCAGCTCGCAGAAGGCCACGAAATTCCGGCAGGCCACTGCAGCAGATCTAGGGCAGAAAGGCGATGACTTATCCATTGCCAGCAGCAAGTAGAACTGGTTTTGCTCATGTGTCATGCACATAAACGGCTTCCACTGAGTCTGAATATTGAATTAAAATCAATAATATATAGTTAAAAACTAAAATGAAAAGACTTACAATAAGATACTTACGCATTTCCTCAAAGGTCATTTTTGGGTGGTGAATCATTGCAACATTTTTTGAATTCATATTGCCCTGACTGTTGCAAACTGTGGGCTAGACGTGCATAGGTTAAGCAAACAAAAGACAACCTGCTCATTTAGCGGCATACCAAGTCTTGAACAAGGCAGGAAAATGGAAGCTTTGCTAGCTCTCCCAAATATGAAAGCTCTGTATATCGATAGTGGAGTGCTGACTCATGCGGAAGCTACGGCGCTGTGCAATTCTTGGGATTACGAAGGAGAACCAGATCCCATCAGCGACCTACGAGATGCCTTTGCAGCAATAGTCTGCTGCATGCTTCGCTATTCACCACACTCTATGAGTGAGAAACGCCTGCGAGAGTACCGCAAAATCCTTTGCATTGTTTTCGCTGATGAAGAACGAGAAGTTTGATTTTTACGGGCAATTTTCAGAATATAAATTTTTTTTCAATTGCTTTAAGATGCTTATGAACGCCATCGAAGGAATGGATGGAAGGTACTGGGCTTGGCCACTCGATCGAATCGTGCAACTGAAAGCTCTCTATGAAGTCTGCCGACTCGCTTGGAAGAAGGCTTGTGAAAACACCAGTTACGAAAACTTTTTCCCATGGCCATATGATGCTTTGCTGTCAGAGGTAGATACTAGCAGTGATGAAAGCATGTTTGATACAGATGATACAGATACTTTAGACGATCTTTAGATTATTAGATACCCCCCATAGATTAGGAAATGTCCCCAGTGAATTTTAGATTAGGAAATGGCCTCCCATAGATTAGGAAATGGCCCCCAAAATTGATTATTGTGATTTGCTCATTGTGAGAATAATGTGAACATCAGCCAAGGCTGAGGGAATATGGGCAGATGCAGAGACGCTCACTTCTGCCAACGTAAACATGAACTCAGAAGGAAGATACTGGATGGCCTATGTATATGGCCCCCCACTTGGGGGCATACACTGAGATAAGGCGCAGAGAAGAAGTGTACGTACATGCGCTCCCCACTTGGCAACATGAGCTGAGATAGGGGGCGGGAGAAGAGAAGGAGAGCGCTCATTCTGCCTCGAAAGTGGTAGGTGCGGCTTTTGCAACCTCCACTCCCCCTTCCCCTTCCCCTCCCCATCCCCAGTGGTAGGTGCGTTTTCTGCAACCTCCACTGTCTAGTGGTAGGTGCGACTTTTGCAACCTCCACTCCCCCTTCCCCTCCCCATCCCCAGTGGTAGGTGCGTTTTCTGCAACCTCCACTGCCTAGTGGTAGGTGCGACTTTTGCAACCTCCACTCCCCTCCCTCCCTCCCTCCCTCCCTCCCTGCCCCCGTCTACGGCCACCACTCCAGCGCTTTCCTACGGCACATGTACTGGGCGGCCTTCTATCCGGAATTCGTTCGCCTCGTCCTCCGCCACCGCCAGCAGATGGAGCAGCCGCTCTGAGTGTGCAAGGTTGGGACTGGCAATTCAGCTTCTCCGATGTCACGTCAAATTTTGTAGGAGAAACTAGCCGGAGTAAGTGAAGTCTTGGCTAGTCTCATTTTCGGCAACATACTCTGGCGGAAAAATGGATGAGGCTGAGGATCTCCAATGTATTCCTCTTGAAACTTACTCCAAGCAATTTTTACGGTGAATCATGATGGGATGTATTTCAGGCTCAAATATTTACGAGCCAATTACACGGAGGATGATTCGACCACTTGACGAGACAGTGCAACTACCAGCTAAGGTGAGCATTCCCATCTTCTTTAACATCCTACTCATCCAAATGCAAGCCTCTAGTCATTTTTTATCCATGAGTAATTGAGGAAATTGGCGAGGCGAACGAAGCAGGACCTGGATGAGGAAACGTCCTGGACGAGCACAACTACTTCACCTGAGCCGAGTTAAAGAACATCTGTACTAAGGTGAGCTACTCATCCTAACGGCATCATATAATCGATTTTCATTGGCAAGTAATTGAGAAGAAATCTGCGATATGATGCCAAGCTATTCTGCCAGGCTCTTCTTTGCCGACTTCTACTGCGAAAAACTTGATTTCTTTGATACCAAAAAGCCAAGCTATTCTGCCAGGCTCTACTTTAATGACTTTTACTGCGAAAAACTCGATAGCGAAAAGCCAGTCTATTCTGCTTATTGTTTACGATCTTTTGTGCAGATGAAATGACGACTGAAGCAATTTATTGATTGGTTATTTGCAAACAACAATTGAAAAAACGATCGAAAAAAGTAGAAACCGATCAACACATTTTATGAAAATATGAATATCGAACAATCGAAAGACAAGAAGTAGTATAAATAAAACTTAGGTAAAATACCCGTTTTTTACCCCTTTGTAAGATGAGCAGGCAAAGCGCAGTTAGTAAGAAACTGCATTATCATTTGTAGCGCAGTTAGAGCATAGTTAGAGCACATTTAGAGAGCTTCCCTATTCTCGCACCCGAAAACTGCATTGTCATGAGCATATTGTTTACTTTTCTCCAGCAAAAAGGGGTAAAATGGGCGCAAGTGGGTACATCATCTATACTACTCCTGCTGGAGGGAGCGCTGGAAGCTGGAGAGAGAAGGGTGGTGGATTGGCTGGCAAGGGAGTCAATGATGGCCGCGGCGATGTTCAGCTTCGTGAGACCGGCGACCATCGCAGAAGCGCTGGAGAGGCAGAGCAACCTGGAGACCATCGGCTTCGAGAAGGATGCCCACCTCAAGACCACCGTCAATGACGAGGAGACCGCTAACCTGCTGCGGCAGGTGGAGAGAGCGGAGGATGGAGCGTTTGTGGTCCCGCTTCCATTCAAACAGGAGGCGGAGATGCTGGCGTCCAACTTTCACCAAGCCTTTGACCGGAGCAGGAAGACAGACGCCAAGCTCACCAAGCAAGACAGGGATGCCTACTATGCGGAGTTCAAGGATCAGGCCAGTCAGGGCATCATCGTGCCGGTGATGGGGGCGCTGAGGCTGGGGCACCTAGTGCATCACCTAGCTCACTTCTGCGCACCGGGCAGGAAGAAGGTGCGGCCGGTGGTGGACGCGAGCAGCAAGGCAGGGAGGCCGCCGAGGAGCCTCAACGACCTCATCAGTCCGGGGCCAAATCTGCTGTCCAGCTTGATTGAGGTGCAGATGCTGATGAGGGCCCACAAGTTTGCCTTCACGGCAGACATCAAGGCAGCATTCTACGCGCTGAGAGTGGAGCTGGAGCACCAGGACGCCCTCCGGGTGGTCCTGCCCAAGGAGTGGGACAAGCCGATGTCAGCGGAGAACTACCAGGTCTACCAGTACATGCGAGTCATCATGGGCTGCACGGCATTGCCCTGGCTACTGCAAGCGTGCATCAGGAAGCTGGTGGAGGAGGTCGCGGATGGGGAGGAGCACTTCGGGCTCACGGAGGAGGAGCTGCGCCTCATCCCCAGCAGGACCTACATGGACAACGTGATCTGGGGGTTCGAGTCAGCGGTGGAGGGCATACAGATCGCCAAGGGGCTCGTGCGGATGTTTGCCAGCACTCAGTTCGTCCTATGGAAGTTCGGGAGCAACTGTGGAGAGCTGATGGAGAGCTTGGCGGAGAGTGAGAAGCTGGAGGGCATCTCGGTGGGGACACGTGGCATCGACTGGGACACCAAGGCCGACACCCTCCACCTGCCTAAGGTGGACTACAGCAACATCCCGGACAGTCCCATGGCCAGTCAGCTCTGCAGCGGCATGGCAAGGCTCTTCGACCCGTTCAGCATAGCAATGCCGGTGATGTTGGCGGGGTGCCTGCTGACACAAGCGATGCATGGCTGCTGCTTGGGGTGGAAGGAGCAGGTCCCAGAGGACCTGGCCAAGGCCTGGGTGAGGCTGAGGGCCGTGTTGGAGGGCCTACATGAGGTGCAAGTGCCGAGATGGGCACTGGCCATGGAGCACAACCACCTGGCCATCTTCAGCGATGCCTCGGAGGCGGCATACGGATTTGCCATCTACGCCGTGGCCAAGGAGGGCAGAGCAAAGCTGTTGCTGGCGAAGGCAAGGCTCACGCTGGTGGATAAGAACGGGGAGCCGGGAAAGAAAGGAGTGAGGCTGTCGACGCCATGACTGGAGCTGTGGGCAGCGGTGGCGGCCACGCGAGCGGCGGACCTCATTGTCAGGGCCTACGTGGGCATCGCCAAGTTCAAGACGAGGATGCACTTCGTGGACTCCGTGGCGGTGCTGGGCTGGCTGAGGGCAGGGGCGGCGCCACTGGCCTACAAGAACAGAAGAGTCGAGGAGATCAAGGCCATCGGCATCTCCAATGACTACCACTTCATCTCCACGGTGGAGAACCCGGCGGACTGGGCGACAAGGCCGCGTTCGAGGAAGGAGCTGCTGGAGCCCAACGGATTCGGCGAGGGGCCGGAGTTCCTTCGAGGGCTGTTCGAGAGTTGGCTGGTGCTGAGAGCACTGCCGGGCATGGAGCCCGGCAAAGACAAGCAACCCAGGGAGGAGCAGGGCGCCAGACGAGCTGAACGAGGAGACGGAGGAGACAAACTGAACAAGGAAATGGAGGACTGAGGCGCCAGGCTGGAAGTGGCGGGCGCCGGGGGAGACGTGAAGCTGGCGGTGGCGGCGGCAAGGACGAAGCCAAAGAAGCCGGAGACCAGAGAGATGAGACGGGCAAGGAGGTCAAGGCAGGCAAGGGCGAGGACCCTGGGCTGGTTCTCGCTCATGGACCCCAAGTGCTTCAGCAGCCTACGGGCGCTGTTGGGGACGGGAGTCTACGTGAGGAGGTTGCCTGGAGGCAACTTCTACGAGCCGGCCCCGACCTGGAAGGAGCAGGAGATGATCCTGTGGGAGATGACGAAGCACCTCCAGAACGAGTTCTACAGCGACATCATCACCTACTTGGAGTGCAAGTGGGCGGGAGAGGACATGAGCCGGGCGGACCCGAAGGTGCAGAATCGAGTCAAGCAGCTGAACCTGAGTCTGAGTGGAGGCCTGCTGCGAGTGGGGTCCAGATTCAGCGAGAGGGAGCCGACGGATGATGGCCAGCTGCCCACCCTGCTGCCCACCAAGCATCCCTTCACGGATCTCATCATCCTGCACTACCACATGCTCAACGCTCACGCGGTGGCGATGGTGACGCTGGGGCTACTGAGACGGCGCTACTGGGTGCCGGGCGGGATTCAGATGGTTGCGCGGGCGCTGCGAAGATCCTGCCAAGCCTGTCACCTGTCGAAGGCAAACTTCCCGACCGCACCACCGTGGGGAGAGCTGCCAGCAGAGAGAGTGAAGTTCTCGGGGACACCGTTCAAGAGCGTCATGATAGACCAGATGGGGCCCTTCCTGACACGGGAGTGGCCGGGAGCGCCAGAGTGGAAGCATTGGGGGCTCGTCATCACCTGCACCGCCATGCGAGGCATCCACTGCAAAGTCCTAGAGGACTACAGTTGGGAGGCGGCGTGCTTGGCGATGGAGCGGTTCTGGGCCTGGCGGGGCCTGACAAAGATGACGGTGTGGCTGGATCAAGCACTGGCTTTCGTTGCGGCGGCAAAGGAGTTGGAGCCCGTGCTGAGCTTCATGGACGGGGGCAAGCTGGATCTGGCTGGATTTGCCACCAAGCACAAGGTCCACTTCAAGCATGGACCAGTCAAGGCACCCTGGCATCAAGGGGCAATAGAGCGTCTGGTGGGGGTGGTGAAGGTGTTGGTCAAGCCGGCAATGTGGAACAGATGGATGACGGACCCCGAGTTCACGACGCTGCTCATGAGAGTCGAGGTGGCGGTGAACAATCGACTGCTCTGCCCGCTGATGGTGGACCCCAAGGAGCTTCGCCCTCTCCGTCCAGCTGACATCCTGACGCCAGGGGTGCAGATGGAGCCCTGCTTGGACCCCAAGGACATGCCAGCCAGCCTGCAGGCAGCCATGGAGAAGCAGCAGTCGGGCATCATGATATTCAAGCGGCACTTCGTGACGGAGTACATGGGGTACTTGCGGCAGTGCCACCTCCAGGAGATGGCAAAGCAGCAAGTGGCGCCGGCACAGTGGTTCAAGATTGGCCAGGTCTGCCTCATGAAGGTGCCCCCGCCGACGCCATGGATGAGCTGGAAGCTGGTGCGGATCACGGAGATCCACGCGGACAACCGAGGAGTCGTGCGCTATGCAAGCATCATCGATGGCAATGGATACAAGGCCAAGAGATCCATCTCTCATCTGCTGCCAACCGAGCTGCCGGAGATGATCGAGAGGCCGGAGGGGGGTGATGGAAAGGCCCCGGCAGGCAATGGTGAGGTGGGGGCGGGTGACAGCGAGGCTGCGGCGGGTGATGGCAAGGCCGCGGCAGGCCTGGCCTAGGCTGCCTCAAGCGTCTAGTGGTGGTGTGCAGGGGCACCTCACCCACCACTCTTTTGCGGTTCTGCACTTTTGCCCTTTGATGGAGGCGGCGGTGCGGGTGGTTTCTGAGGGGTTCGAGATGAAGATGGAGGTGACTGCGTCTACGGAGGTGACGGGCGTGATGAGAGTGGCCGTGCCTACAGAGGTGACGGGCACAATGGGAGTGGCCACACCTACGGAGGCGACGACTGCGCCTACGGAGGCAACGACCGCGATGGAGCTGATGGCGGCGGATCCATCACTGCATCGGCTCTGAGAAGACGGTCACTTTGGAGATGGCGCCAACGGATCTGATTCCATCACCTGTTGAGGACGCAATTTTGTTCTGTTCTGCTACAGTTTGATGGATTTTCTCTAGCCGGCAAGGTGATGGTTTAGGATTGTTTGCTGTCACCAGAGATGGATTTGGTGCCATTGTGATGATTGTTGTTGCCATGCTAGTCGGTGCTATCGTTGTTGGGTCATTTAGCCTGAGATTTGGTTGTTGTACAGTTGTTGTAGGCATCAGGTTAGTCAGCAGCTAGCGATTTTGGTGCTATAAGCAGGGTAGGGAGATCTAGGCTGTACATTGTCTGAGGTGATGGCAGCTGTAGAGATGGCCAAGGTAGTGGAGATGGTGATTTTTGGTGCTGTGACCTCCGACTTTGTCGTGGGGAGTGTCCTGAGCATCCAATGCATACTGTGGAAGCCTGAGCCCTGGCAACGGGGCCATTATACAATCAGTGCTACGGATAGACTTTGTATTCAGATCAGCTCAGTCTAACTCTAGTCTCTCTCAGTCCCAACTTGCCAAGAAACCAAAGCACTACACTTACGGGTGCTTCTCCTGCTGCTACTTGCTTGTATCATGAGCTGTTCTTCAGACGTCTAGAAGTACACTGATCACCCCTCCCCAGCCCAGCGGGCGGGGCCCGTTGGGCGGGGCGGGAGCAAGCGCATGTGAGCAAGCGACAGGTTCCCCAGCTAAAGAAGAATGGGGGAGAACCAAGGCAGGCAAACAGAGGGGGCAATGAATCACGTGAAGAGAAACTGTCCGAGGATCACTCTCGTCAAAACAAGGCTGCATAACTCATTCCTCAACCAATCTGAGATTGGGTGCCCTCCCAGGCACAGAAAAAAGCGGATGCGAGGAGGAGGATGGGGGTGAAAAGGGGTGTGCGGGGGCAGCGAGTGGCGCGGGGCACATGAGAGGGAAGAAAGGCAGTAGGGCCTACAAAAGGGAGGGAAGAGGGGCTGGCAGGGAGCAGCGGCTGTCAGCGAAGTCAGGCGTGGGCCGGGGCGGCGAGAGAGTTGCGCGGTGCAACTGGAGGCGTCGGTGAGGCTGACGCGAAGATGGCGCTGGTGCTGGTAGGACGGGAGAGGTCGAAAGAGTCAGACGTCGGCGTCGAGAGCAGAGCAGCGGTGAGGGTCCAGCAGGGGGGCAGTGCGTCCACTGCGGGCTGGGGAGGGTGGCCTGGGTGTGCTGGAGACAGAGAAAGCGGCAGGGCCAGAAAAGGCGGGGGCCGGGGTTGGAAGAGAGAAGGGGGGGGGTTGAATGAAACGACTGCGGCTCAAAAAGGAGGTAGGTGACGGCAGGGCCTGCCTGTACAGCGGGATGGCACAGCAGGGCCCATGGCATGCCGACACCTAAGGGCAAGAATAGGGTGTGGAGGGGCACTATAGTCGGCTCGTAGGCTGAGGACGAGGACTTACCGTGCGTGTTGCGGCTGGCCCAACTAGTTTTAGTTCATGAATCTAGCAGCATTCATGCACCACAGTCCACGGAGATGCAGAACTCTCGGGGACACCTATCCAGTGCCAGAGTAAGGCTTTGAGATTTCAAACAACCGAAAAGGGGTCCAATGTACAAAGGGACCGAGAAAAGAGAGGGCGCTAGAGGCTATGCACAGGGCAGGGCGGGGGCTCTAACGGGGAGAAGGGGGGGGGGGGGCCGCGGAGGAAGGCTGGAACTGCTGTGGAGAGTCAGGGAGCGACGATCCAGCAGGGCGGCGGCTGACGCAATCCATGAGACGCGTGTCTGGGCGTGTGGCGGGGAGGAGGGCAGGCTGTGGAAGCGAAGGGACTGTTCAGAGAGTTAGCAGCAGAGAGACAGTTCAGGAGATTCCAGGGTTCGACCATTTTAGCACCATTGCCAGTGCTGAAAGGCAGGCTTCAACTATCATGAGCTGTTCTTCAGACGTCTAGAAGTACACTGATCACCCCTCCCCAGCCCAGCGGGCGGGGCCCGTTGGGCGGGGCGGGAGCAAGCGCATGTGAGCAAGCGACAGCTTGAGCAGGGGACTCTGGCCCTGGTGTAGTAGATCTTGATGACCCAGAGGCAAAGGTTAAGGTCCCAGCTTTATACAAGCAATCCTAGCAATTTAGGCTAGGTAGGCTTCAGAAGCCACAGAAAGCTACTTCAACTCTGCCACATTTGGAGGATTGGCAAAATAGGGGCTCTTATATTATATAGTGCTGAAGAGCCTGACCAAAGCCAATCAGGTTAAAGGATATTCATAAAAAGCTTAGGGGAAAAGGGGCCCAGCCCAGCATCAGCATTGCATATCTGAGGCATCCTGATACCATGGACAGTTATGCTCACATTTTCCTCCCCAGCATAACCTGAAAAGGTTCTGGGCTCACTGAGGACCCTTATATACTGTCCTTTGTTGCCTATCTGTACCCTGAAAAGGCCTGTGCCTTGAAAGTGATTTGGACTTTCCCTAAGTTCCCTAGGATTATCCTCTAAGCTGCCTAGCTTTGGCCAGACCCCTACATGACCTACACAAGAGTCCTAATTTTGCAAGTAATTCAGTTGTGGCAGAGTTGTAGTGTGGAATGGTGCTTTCTGTGGCTTCTGGTGCATGCCCAGCTCATGTCTGAGTTGCCAGCATTGCTTGAATAAAGTTAGGACCTTCAGATTTCCTCTGGGCCATCAAAATCCACCACATCAAGGCCAGATGACTAGGCCAGACATGTAGCAGTAGGTCTGCTACTTTTGGTCTATGAAAGTTGGGACTGAGAGATACATGAAAACCATTGAGCTGATCTGAAGGTAGTGATTGGAGTATTACTGTAACAGGGGGCAAAAAATTGGCCATCAGCTTTGGGAATTTGTGATATCTGGGAGAAGGAGAAGGCAAATGCAGAACCCCATCCACTCTCCACTGCCACTCGCATGCAAGAAAGGCAGCTGTGATAGCCAAGCTTGTGCATGGGGCGGAGGAGTGGGTGGTGGCTGGTACCGACATCTTCATCGGATACGCAGTCCAGCTGCACTTCCATGCACTTACGTACAAGACTGTCGGCGACCTTTTCTTCAAAATGCTAGATCAGCAAATGCTCCTTCTAATCATAAGCACATAAGCATGTTATAAACAGCATGAACATATATCTCATTAGCACATCTTAATGGTGATCCGATTTAAATTGAAATAGATGTTGAATTCGATTGTTGGATTTTAATTAGGTGAACAATCCGCACATTGTTGGTCAGCTGTGGATGACAATGGAGGTGATGAAGTCTGAGTGAGCATGCAAGCTACATGGTGACGCTGCCCAAGGAGAGACGCCAGATGCTGCCTGCCACTGCCACCTGCTCTGGATTGCACAGCATTCTGAGCATACCGGAGAAGAAGCGGCACCCAAGTCTTGGAAAGGCAGTGGAATTCATGGTGGCTGCTTTTATTTTGGCCTATAGAAGATTATGTGAGGTGTGTAATGCAGGATAATGTCAGTGTCCGGGTTTACGGGCCTGGATTTGAGTCAGATAATGTCCTGGCGGAAGTGGAAGTGGTTGCTTTAGATGCAGGTTAAGTGTGAGCGATCTTTGAGGAATGAAAGCTTGAAGAATCTGGCTGAGCCTCGTGGGGCTGGGCTGGAAGAAGATCATTAAAGTTTTCGCTTTGTTTGTTCGCTTCAGTCATTGGACCTATTGGCTTGTTGGACCTATTGGTTTCTTTTTCTTTGAGGCTTTGCCAATTTCTTTGGATTCTCTTTCGGAAAAAGATGACTCAAAAAATTCTAGTTCATTTGCAATACAATGAATTACAGGAAAGTGATTTGGACTTTCCCTAAGTTCCCTAGGATTATCCTCTAAGCTGCCTAGCTTTGGCCAGACCCCTACATGACCTACACAAGAGTCCTAATTTTGCAAGTAATTCAGTTGTGGCAGAGTTGTAGTGTGGAATGGTGCTTTCTGTGGCTTCTGGTGCATGCCCAGCTCATGTCTGAGTTGCCAGCATTGCTTGAATAAAGTTAGGACCTTCAGATTTCCTCTGGGCCATCAAAATCCACCACATCAAGGCCAGATGACTAGGCCAGACATGTAGCAGTAGGTCTGCTACTTTTGGTCTATGAAAGTTGGGACTGAGAGATACATGAAAACCATTGAGCTGATCTGAAGGTAGTGATTGGAGTATTACTGTAACAGGAGGCAAAAAATTGACCATCAGCTTTGAGAATTTGTGATATCTGGATGAAGGAGAAGGCAAATGCAGAACCACTTCCACTCACCACTGCCACTTGCATGCAAGAAAGGCAGCTGTGATAGCTGAGCTTGTGCCTGGGGCAGAGGAGTGGGCAGTGGCTGGTGCCGACATCTTCATCAGATACGCAGTCCAGCTGCACTTCCGTGCACTTACGCACAAGACCATTGGCAACGTTTTCTTCAAAATGCTAGATCAGCAAATGCGCCTTCCAATCATAAGCGCATAAGCATGTAATAAACAGCATGAATTTATATCTCATTAGCGCATCTTAATGCTGATCCAATTTAATTTGAAATAGATGTTGAATTCGATTGTTGGATTTTAATTAGGTGAACAATCCGCACATTGTTGGTCAGCTGTGGATGACAATGGAAGTGATGAAGTCTGAGCGTGCAAGCTACATTGTGACTCCACCCAAGGAGAGACGTCAGACGCCACCTGCCACTGCCACCTGCTCTGGATTGCACAGCATTCTGAGCATACAGGAGAAGAAGCGGCACTCAAGTCTTGGAAAGGCAGTGGAATTCATGGTGGCTGCTTTTATTTTGGCCTATAGTAAGATTATGTGAGGTGTGAAATGCAGGATAATATCGGTGTCTGGGTTTACGGGCCTGTTCCCTACGTGAGGAACCAGGCCAAGGTGGCCGGTGGACTAGAATTGGCCTTCAGTAAGGGGCTGATGTCTGTGATCCTTGCTGCGCAACGTGGAGGCCTACACCACCCTCGTCTCCTCGCCCGTCATGTCCAAAAACGTCATAGAGGCCCGCCAGCACCTCCAGGTACACTTTTACACCACTTTCCGCAATGCCCGCTCTACACTCGGCCACCGCACCCTGCAAGAGAAAGTCATTGCCCAAGGCCATCACTCAGGGGACCCTGAAAGCTGCTGCTGGCGACACTGATGAAGGCTGGGGTGGCTGCAGCGACAAACCCATCAATCCCTACTACAACAACCTGGACTGCCTTCGCCATCTCCAAGATCTCGCAAAGATCATACCTCTGGTATTAGCTTCCCCCATAATTGGCTAAGCTGTGTTGTGCCGACTTTGAACATAGCTGGTACCAACTGGGCGCCGGCAAGAACCAGCAACAACCAGTTTGCCTCCACCTCCAGCGCTCTGTCCGACGCCAACTACACCCCGGCCAAGGTTCTCGTCTCCCTTTTCCAGCCATGGAAAGGGGTGGAGAGGAAGAGAGGGACTTGCGAAATGTGTGCACCTGGAGGTGCATCCAATGATGGAGGAGGAATCCATGGAGGTGGAAGTGGAAGCTGGAAGTCCAACCCAAGATAGAGCAGTCTCAGGTACCGCCTCTTTCACTCAAGCCATTGAAGCTGAGTGGAAGACAGAGGCTTTGAGGAGGCGGACAGGATGCCACAGATCTACGAAGGTGGAGCACCCGACCTGGAGGAACAGCCTCTGCAGGGTCTGGAGGGCTTCCTGGCCGATGATGAGGAGCAGTGCATCCTCAATCAGCAGGCCGCCGATGCCGTCCTTGCCGAGCTGCAGCCCGTCGCTGCTCCCCCCTCCTCTCCCTCTGCCCAGGCCACCCCCGCCAAGGAATTCCACTCCCCCCTCGCCACCCGTACCTGCTCCCAAAGCCACTAGCGCTCCCATGATGCTCCCAGCTTGCTCGCCCTCCACTTCTCTCTCTGTGTATTTGCAGCCAATGGCATGGACCTGGTGCGACATCTAACCTCACGGCAGGACAGGAAGACTACGTCAAGCCAGCCTGGTGAGCAGGCTGCGCATTTGTCAAGGGACTCGGCCGTGTATGGCCTTATCTTTCTTGCAAATTTTCCCATTGCTGATAAAAGGTATTTTCAATTTGATCTGTCTCATTTAGTCCTAATAGGAACATGTTTATTGTCCGCTCAACATCTACAAGCTGTGCGGTCACATGGAGGAGAAATTTGGTGAAAACTGGCGGGAGATCGGTGAGGCCAAGCTCAAGCATCCCATGCGTGCCTTCGACGAGGACCGGGCCATCCGAGTATCATTCTTTCCAGTTTTTGGCAGAGAGCAGTGGTGTCTTGATTCTAGGACCTGCGCCACTCTCGCGAATATCGCCACTTCAAGCGTGGTGGTTATGCTCTGGGACGCGATGGCAAATCCGCGTCACATAGCCCCCAAATGGCTCTGGGGCTATGTAGCAGATTGTAAAATCATCCGCAGACTTTTTGAAACCTACAAAAGCGTTACATAGCCCCACAAAAGTGCTACATGGCCCTAAAAACGATGCGCTACATAACCCAAACTAAGAGGCACTTTATAGCCCCCATGCTAGCAGCTCGCCACCGGCGTTGTCTCCGCGGTGGATGAGCACCACGAGCAGGTGCTGGGGTCATATAGCGCTTGTAGGAAGAAAATTTGTAATTAAATACAAATGCGCTACATAGCCCCCAAAAATAGTGCTACATAGCCCCACTGTTTAAACAGGCGCCAGGGGGGCATATGAAAGGGCGGGTAGAGAACTGTGCAGCATTCAATGCACACAGAAGAGACCAGTGGCCAGTCATTTCGTAAAGAAAGCGCACTGGGTGAGTGAAGAGGGTGAGGATGGCGGACGAGGCTGAGAATGAGCTGCGCAACATCGTTAGCTGCTGAAGAAGAGCCTCAGGATGCCAGCGAGGAGGAAGAGGAGCCTCAACCACCACCAGAAGACCCAGATCAGCTCCCAGACCAGCTCCTGCCGAACAAGATCTATGAGATTCTTCTTCCAACACTCCTACACCCGACCTACAAGACCTACCTGAAGAAAGTCCCCGAGTTCGGCACAGCACTGCTGCTCAAAGCCAAGAACGCCCTGATCGTCACTGCCGTCCGGCACTACCAGGTGACTACCGATAATAACCCAGCGAGTGGTGAGTAGCCACACGGCACCCTTCGCGTGGTAGAATTAAATTGGCACAAAATGGTCAAAATTTGTGCTTGCACGCAAAAGAAGCAAGAGAGGTGGGCGGGCCTAGTGAATGATGAAATAAACAAAGACCATGGAATCGGAACTAGTAGTTAAAATATCGTCACCAACTCTAAATCCTTTCTTTTTAAACTATGAGCACTTTTCTGGCTTGGTGACTGGATCTGCAGAGCCAATTGGGAATCATCAACTAAATGGCGCTGCGTTGAATCTAGCACTTGCTCCCGCACAGGTTTTACTTTGTTCTGACAAGCTGGGGAAAGGCAGTGAGTAAAGAAAATACAGAATGGATTCCTCTTCACATCTCCTGCGACACTGGAAGTGCTGGAGGTTTTGGAACCCTTTCACAACCAGTCCGCTCACAGCTGGCATCATCGTGGGCTCACAGACTTTCAACCTCACTGGGCGTCACTTGGAGTAAAAAAAAGAGAGCTCTTGCAAACTCAAACAAAGAATGATTGAAGGACAATGCTGAAACCAGTGGAATTGCTCGGGCCTACACAGCACAGTGCCCGACATGCGGATTTGCCTTCCACCTACATCTTCCAACCGATGCTTGCCTCAACGACGCCAAATTCACTCCCACCAAAAATGTTTCTTCTAGTTTCTTTTCTGGAAACAAAATGAGATGGAAAATAAAATTGAGGTTGGCGTTGTGGTTGATGGAGACGTCGTAACTCTGCTGAACTACAGCCCAGTACAAGTACCATCTAATGCCGTACGCCTCAGCCGAGAGCTGATCATGCAGTGGTGTATTCTTTTGAGTGATGCTGAGTGAAAGTGGTGTTTGATTGGATCCTTTTCCGCTTTTCATTATTTATGATCTGAATCAATGCGAACAAAAGTGTATGCCTTTTCTTGTCATAAAATCATACATTTAATTTGGTTAAATTTGAATGAATGATGGGTGATTGAGTACAGGTTTGCTAGTACCCATCAGGTGAGTGGAAGCAATGAGGCTGATGAGAGTCTACTCAGGTACAATATGAAATATTATTATTAATATATTAATGATGGACCGCTGTTACTAAATAATGAGCTATGAGACATTGGTCTAATGATTACTTCCTGACATTATGTTACAAAGTGTAGGATGAGTAATTAATGAACCTAGATTTTTTTTTGGTTGATTTTTTTCAACAAGTTTCAACAAGATCAACAAGAAGCAACAAGGGAGGGTCAGTTGGAAGTAGATCTAGATCTATTCCTCCTTCTTGGTGTCCTTCTTCTGCTTGGGGAGCTTGACAGTGATTTCATCATCTAGGTCCACCATCTCCATCTCTTCCTTCTCCTTCTCCCCCTCCTTCTTGACCTCCTCCTGCTCTTCCTTCTCCTTCTCCCCCTCCTTCTTGACCTCCTCCTGCTCTTCCTTCTCCTTCTCCCCCTCCTTCTTGACCTCCTCCTGCTCTTCCTCTGATTCTTCTAGGAGATTGAAGAGCTCATTGGCATGGTTGGTGTTCTGGCTGTTGGGCTGGTTGGGGTTGTTCTGATTGTTGTTGTTGTTGCGATGTTTGCGATAGGCCAGAACACCCAGAGGGCCCATCACTGCCACCAAGACCACCACCACCAGCACTGGCACCAGCCAGCTGAGCAGACTGTTGATGTCAGCTGTGGAACTGGAGCTTGAGGGCTTGATGGCAGGGTCAATGGTCTAAAAATTGAAGTATAATTAAAGCCCATGACTTATTAGAGAAAAAGGATACAGTGCAGTGGATGGTGGAATAGGGATTGCAGTTGAGGAGGCTATTGCAGAGAGTGATGTAGAGGTTGGAGTTGAGTTTGAGGTTGTTGCAGTGGAGGGTGTTTGGGTTGTTGATTGTATGGATGTAGATGTGGAGAGCTGGAATGGTGCCTGTGATCTTATACTGGTTGATGATGATGGATTGGTTTTGGTTGCAGATGAGGGTCTGCTTTGTGGGGTAGTAGGTGCAGAGCTTTTTGAGGAATGTGGCTGGGAGGTCATGGTTGGCTTTTACCAGCACACCACCCACCACCTCTTTAGGCTGCATGCCTAGCATGATGATCAGGATGGCCAGGAGCTTGGTGATGCCCTGGATGTTGTTGCAGAGGACCTTGCTTCTACCCATCAGCATTTTTATGCCACCACCTTCTACTATTAGCTTGAGTCACTAAGAAGGGGAGCCAGGAGCTGAATGACTGGATCTCATGCTTTTTATACCCCCACCATGGGGTGTAAACGCAAGCCATCAGTGATTATTCAGGCTTGCGCAGTTTCAAAAGCAGCATACAAGAGGAGTACCAGATCAGATTACAATCAGTTGCAGCAAACACTCATTCTTCTCTCTTTCCTTGGTGAATCTCCAACAATGGCAGCCTCAACCACTGGTCGACAGCACAAACAGCCGGTCAAGTTGGAGCTGGTCTCTCAGCTCTATGTCCCAGTCAACTTCCTCGACAAGCTCCAGTTCACCATCACACCTCAGCTGATCAAGCGGATGAAGTGGGGCGAGTGCTCCACTGGCAGTGAGCTGAAGCCTGAGCTGGTCCAGATTGCCTACCTCCACAGCCTTCAAATTGCCACAGTGCCCAACCAGCCAGACATCTACCGCCAGCGCATCTTCTACAATGATGGCTCTGAGGAGGTGCTGGAGGACTGCAATGGACCTGTAGAGGTACATTTCTTTTCTAACAACTTGCTTCTAGCAAGAACTCTACAGT
>JASANA010011676.1:0-10752 GCA_030248095.1 Ptycholaimellus sp. GST1_10
TTTGTTGTGGATTTATGGCAATTTTTCTAACTTGAGTCATACTGTTGCAAAGCATTGCCCTAAATCATAAAATGTGGCTTAAAATTAAGACTAATTTGTAATAAAAGAGAAAAACTACTCTTTTGAGAAACAAATAACAACAACTGTTATTTTAGCCAAATTTCATGATGTTTTAGGTGTAAAGGGTCTTGCAAATCGTGAAATATTTATTTTTCAGCCAAAAATGGCTTGTTCCATGTAGTGGGCAAAGATACAATGACTCAAGTTAGAAAAATTATCATAAATCCACATCAAAGAATTCGTTTGCCACAAAAATTTTACACAATGTTAAGGACATTTAGGGGCAACTTGTGTTAAATTTTCGTCAAAAAATATTGAGTAGCTCTGGAGTTATAGTTGATTGTATTTGGGGTACGAATAAATATACCCCCCCCCACGGTATTTAATTTTGGAGGCTTTGCTGACCAAAAGAAAAGGAAACTTTTCGTAGTGTTTTCAGCAATGGAGAGCGCATCAAGCATCAAGCAATCAATTGCAACCAGCAAGATAATTTTATATGTCTAGTAAACATCACATTTTTGAGCAAAACAGTTAACTAAAAATCTTTCATGTCCTGAAATCGTTGGGCTTCGCAGGCTAGGAGACAGAAAGTGGTCGGTGCTGTTTGTGGGCGGGCGGGAGAGCGAGCACCGTTGGGTGGATGCAATTTTGCAGCGCTGTCATGCTGAGCTCATCGTCATCCAGCACTCGAGGGAGGATTACAATGCCCTGCCTCTGCTGAAGACCCAGGCTTCTCCAACTCTGTCTTTGGCCTTGACTGGGCTGATCAGTAAGGGGGCCAGGTATTGCAGTTCCAGTACGAGTACGCCTTCAGAGAGAATGTTGGGGCCACAATTGTCTGCTCGAACTTTTTCAACGCCTCGTTTTTGATGCCATATTTATCGAATTTGTGAAGTTGCAGGCTTGCTTTTATTTGTTATTTTATAAAACTAATCACGAAAATGGAGATTTCATGCTCGAAACTTTTTTTTGGAAACGGGATACCAATTTTATTGCTAATTTTAATTGAAATTTTTTTGAAAGCGTAATAATTTTATTCGATTTATCAGTCATGTGGGACACTCTCTTCTGTCATACTTTCATTACTTATAGTTTAGCTAAAACAACGATAGAAAACAATAAAATTTTAGCAATTCGGAAAGCAAATGCAAAAGGCACATCCTTCTTTTTTATCGCGCAAAGAACAGAAAGCTTTCTCCCTGCTTATTACCCCTAAAAGCTGCACCAGTAGGGTTCAAGATCAGTGAGCAAGCGTCAAGGCGACAGCAGCTTCGCTTGAGACTCATTAGCATAGACCACAAGGCCAGCTTTCTAGGCAAACAGTGTCCGGCCAATTTACGACCCCTGAGCAGCTTTTCATTCTTCAAATTTCAATGCTTCCCAATCGATGTACAACCATGCGACAAAGTTTGGCTTTCACGCTGCTTTTTGCCTGCGCTGTGCTGCTCTATTTTGGCAATTTTTGGCATCATATTCCGCTGATTCGCAGTCGCCAGCCGAGTGTAAGTTTTCTCGATTACCATTTTTGGGACATTGGAAGTAATTTCCCTCCTTCAAAAGTTTGATTTGAATGAATGTTTCTTTTATTTTGCTTGGATAGCTTTTACTGCTACTGCGCTAGTTTGAACAAGTATATGGCGCAAAGCGCAATAGGTGACCGCGGAGCGTTTCACATGTAGCAAAATCCAAAAATTAGAGAAAATTTCTGCTGTGAGGTTGAACATTGCATCTCAAAAGGAAATGTCTGTGGTTTCTCATCCATTTTCAAAAGTAAGCACAGATTTGGAATCGTTATATACGACATGTGAATCAAAAAACCAAAGTCTTCTGTTCAATTATCAACCGTTCAGCTGCTACTAATTATTGATGCTATTGTCATGCATGAAAGTTTGTCACTCAAGAGGGCAAGTCTGTGGTTTCACAACCATTTTCAAAAGTAAGCACAGATTTGGAATCGTCATATGCAACTTGTGAACAAAAAAACTCAAGTCTTCTGTGCAATTATCATCCGTTCAGCTGCTAATAATTATTGATGCTATTGTCATGCGTGAAAGTTCGTCACTCAAGAGGGCAAGTCTGTGGTTTATCAACCATTTTCAAAAGTAAGCACAGATTTGGAATCGTTATATACGACTTGTGAACAAAAAAACTCAAGTTGACTGTTCAATTCTCAAGATTACAGGTGCTACAGCGCAAAAACTGTATATTGCAATGTTTAAACCTTTCTACCCAAATAAGTAATGTTTCAAATGCTCGGAAACCGGTTCCACCCCTCCAGATCTTCCTAAAATAGCATAACCTTTCAGGAAAAAAAAGTGTGTTCCAATCCGTTGAGAATTCGGTGAGGACCAGCATTTCCAGAAATATATCCTAGGGCGCGACAGCGCCCTGGTTATGAATGGGTGATCGAGTTTTTGGGTGGTCGCGTGTCATGAGGTTCAGCGCCTTGGATGTTGAATGAAACCATGGACATTTATACACCAATCAAAAGCTTGTAAGAAGATCTCGATGAGGAAAATCGTGGAATTTTGATTTTAGCCTTAGAATTTTAGAAATTTTGAAAAGACTTGAAAAAAAGGTTAAAAATATGACTTCTCTGTCTTTAAAGTGCTCTAATTTTAGAACAAAGGCGAAATTCAAAAATCCAAGAATTACGTGTTTTAGCAAATTGTTACAGCTTTTCAGTGGTGCTATTTTTGTAATAAGTACCATGGAGAAATTTCCCAATCAATTCAAGTTTTTGAGAGCGATTTGGCTCGATTTTGTGTTCTACCCATTTCGCTTATGTTTCAATGAAGCCAAACTGCGCATTTTTTTAAAACTGATGCGCAGGTTAGCTTGTTTGCAATAGGTTTGTGAGCTTTTTTCTATTGTGAGCTTTATGGGGTCTTAGAGACATCGACCTAGCTATAAATGGTTGGTGGTAGATAGATCCTATGGCGCAAAGCGCCCTAGTTATGAATGGGCACTCTAGTTTTTGGATGGTTGCATGTCACAAGCTACAACCCTTTGGATATTGGATGAAACCTATAATATATATTTCAATCGAAAGCTCTCAGTGAGACCTAGATGGCGAAAATCGTGAAATTGTGATATTAGCCTTAGTAGTTTAGAAAGTTTGAAAAAACCTAATTCAATTTAGTGAAACTGCGCATTTTTTTTTTATAAACTGTTGGTCAGGTTAGGTTTGAGCTTCATGGAAAATGGAATTACCTACCAAACAAAAACACGAAGCGATGGATTTTCCTTCAATGACTGTTTAAAGCCTTGTTCATGTGGAAATTAAATATTAAATATCTCTTCCACATGGCCAAGATCTAGACAAGGCTAAAATGCTACAGCATGAGCCGCTTATGAATTGTCAATCATCAAAAAGAACTAGACTAGGTGTGACAAAATCGTAATAAATTTTGATTAATATTATAAACCATTTTGAGTTAAAATTTTAACAGGTTCGTCTACAAAATCCACTGATCATTCATAAGCAGGCAGCAATTTTGGCACAAAGAGGACAAAAATTAGTGAAAGATAAAATAGAAAATATAACTTCTGAAATAAATAAAATAATAAATGTAAGAAAAACGATTTGAAATAGGATAAACAAATTCTGAATTTTTAGGTATGATGAAATTATAAATTTACTAAATGAGGCGTAACAAAAAACCCAACAAAATTGAAATTAAATCAAAAATAGAAGGGTAAAGGTAAATTTTGCTGGCATATTCTACATGATCAATTTTCATCCTAATCTGTATCACGCTTCAACTTTGACATGAATTTTCAACATTTTACACTGTTCTATAAATAAGTACAGTTCAAAAATAACTTATATTTTAAGCAAAAACTGAAGACAACCAAAAAATGAAATAATCCAGGTGACGGGATTCCTGCCATAAATTGCCGCCTGCTTATGAATGATCAGTGGATTTTGTAGACGAACCTGTTAAAATTTTAACTCAAAATGGTTTATAATATTAATCAAAATTTATTACGATTTTGTCACACCTAGTCTAGTTCTTTTTGATGATTGACAATTCATAAGCGGCTCATGCTGTAGCATTTTAGCCTTTACATATATATATACATACATATATATCTGGTACCATCGGCAGGCCAAATGTGGTCTCTTTTCTCCAAAATTTTGAATTGCCTCGAGTAAAAAGTCAAGGAAATACAATTTATACTAGTGGAATCTGCTGCTTGGACAGTTGCATTTTGTTTTTGGCGCGCAGTTCAGTGTCTCTTTCCATGCGCGCCCAAAAACAAAATGCAGATGACGCAGCAGATTCCACTAGTATACATTGTATTTCCTTGACTTTTTACTCAAGGCAATTCAAAATTTTGGAGAAAAGAGACCACATTTGGCCTGCCGATGGTACCAGATATTTCTTCCACTTTTAACATATTATGTAACGTATAAATACAAATTTAATATTTTTGGTTATTTTTTTAGAAACGATTTTATTGGATAAATGAATAAAAAAAAAAATTTTTTGGGGAATTTTTCTTGGGTTACAAAATTTTTGGGGATTTTTTTTGGTTCTTGGGTTCTTGGCAAATGGTATTTGGGAGAAAAAAGCTTTTATTTAGGCCTGCCGAGGGTACCAGTAATTTTCTCAACTTGAAATACACAAAAATTAAAGTGAATCCATGAGAAGGATTCGAACCTCCTAGATTCATTCAGCAGTCCAATCGCTTGCACCACTACACCACTGGTGCATATAACTTCTTAGTGTAACTGAAAAGCTAAATACATGAGGCTAGGGACCCGGGGAAGGGGGTTGGGGGGGGGGGGGGAATGAATACCTACTATCGTCCATTGAATAGATGCGGAGAAGAAGAAGAAGGAGAAGGAGGAGTTCGGACAAAGGGTTTTGAGTGATTTTCTAATGATTGCTGCAAGTTTTGGGCAATTTCTCGCGAGATTTGGACAATTTGATGATGCTCTTTCCAATGCCAAAAGAATCAGAACGATTGGATTCTTCTGAGAGGAGCAGGAGCCTTATCAATTTTAAGATCTAGCAATAACCCCGAAAACGTACACCTGGGTCGAAAAGAGGGGCTGGGCGCTGACACTCCGCTAATGCTCCGTTCGCGCCAGCCCAATATATAT
The DNA here is from genome assembly GCA_030248095.1 of Ptycholaimellus sp. GST1_10. NCBI lineage: Eukaryota > Metazoa > Nematoda > Chromadorea > Chromadorida > Chromadoridae > Ptycholaimellus > Ptycholaimellus sp. GST1_10. Next base: position 5,174 of record JASANA010011676.1, read on the forward strand.
GAGGACAAAAGTTGAGTAACCTCTATAGACCGCGGCGGGGCCCTTCGGGCCGCTCCGCGGTCAAAAACCCCTGAAAAGGGGTAGGAGGAAAAAATGCCAGTCTAATCTGATGCCGAGCTGGCACTTTTTGCAGTATAGAAGTTGGCAGAGCATCCAGCAAGCATCTCCAGTCATTCGTGAATTGAGACCTGCTCGTAGCAATGCTGAAGCCATCATTGCAACCGCTAGCAACGCCAACACTACTTCCACTGCACCAAAAGCCACTTCAACTTCCACAGCCAAACCAACAGCCAATTCGTCAACATCCATTACATTCACTTCGTCTCCATCCAAGGAAGCCCCAACCACAAAACCTGGTTTTTTTCGAAAAAATATTTTCCAATATTTTAATTATTTCCAAATGTTGCCAGCCTCAGCCACGACGCTGCTCTATGCTGCCTTCTATCTGGATAGACGAGACTCCCCACCGTCCTTGAAAGCAGTGGCCGTGCACCGATGCCAGGAGGCGGAGCTGCCCAAACTTCGCATCGCTTTCAGCAACGGCTCTACCACCACTGCTCATGGTAGCCCCAAATGCTAGGACGGCCTGTGGCAAAGGGCAGAGCATTGTGCCTCAAATATCGATCCGCACCTCAATGCTCGAATTTTGAAGCGAAAACATCAAAAGGGAGAAGTTCCGTGAGAATATTTTGAAATTCATAATTTAGTATCATTTCCTACAAGCTTTTTTGCTCACACCTAGAGCACCTGCAGTAAGCGGATTTCATGCCAACTGCCTTGGGTGGTAACCTGAAAATTCCTTCTATTCAACTGAACATAGAATTTCTTAGAAAAACTTGCTATTCAAAGTTGCTCACAACTGTGGAGAGCTGAATATTTGCTGATGCCAGGGCACAACAGAGCGAGGACAATAAGAACAGTGTCAGGGCAATGCAGGAGCACAAATGGTTGGGCACGTGAATCAGCATTTGCCACTGTTCCGGGCCCAGACCGGCTCACACAGCTGTTTGCTGCCGAGTCTCGTGTATCCACCGAGGTTGTCGCAGCGAGGCATCTTGGCGCAGAATTGAGTTCCTCTGTACTTGCTGTCACTGCCATCTACATAGGGATGCCTAGGCAATCAGCCCATGCAAAGAGACCTGGGAACGTTCAAGGTGCCATTAATTCGAATATGCACGGAATAAGCATATTTCCAGCGCACTCCACGGTGACAGAGGAGTCCTGCCCCAACCGCTGGGCCATTCGCTGTCTCTGGTGGCCGCACCTCCTCTCCTTCCCTGTACCGCTGGACCCATCACTTGATCCTGAGCTCAATCTCACCCTGCTCTCCCACGGTTCCCTTTGCTGCTCTAATTCAGGGCATTATGCCAATTGTGTGATTTTTAGATGGGTTGCTGGAGAAGGAGGTGCGGATAGATGACGAGATCCCAGCCGATGAACCGCAGAAGTTTGAAGGTTCTCAGTGTACCCAAAATGAAGTTAAAAACTTTAAAAAAACTCACTTTTTTCAGGTATCATCTTAATATAATTCTTTTTTGGATTTTTTTAGATTGAGATTTTTGGGTTTATTACGGGCTATAATGATAGAAAGGTTCTTTGAAGGTCAGCTGGCCGTCTGCATATTGCCGCTCTACCTCTACACCGACTGGCTTCAGCTGCTCCAGCACGTTCACATTTGGTGCCTGGGCATTTTTGAAAACCCAATAAAAGCGTTTTCAAATAAACTTCTTGGCACAATTCCGTTCCAACCTCATGATGTTTCGAATATTCATGACCCTAGCTTGCTTTGGGTTGATCGCTAATTGATTTAGAACCTAGAGACATAGCAAAGACTGATTGGAGGACGGCTGGACTGGGCGCGGACAAGTACTTCATCTACGTCTCCTCTGTGACGGAGGAGGTCTGGGCCTGGCTGAGTGCTCTGGATGCAGTGGAGGTGGTGCTATGGCCGGACCTGCCCAGCCTTGGCCCGGAGCTGAGGCCGCAGGAGAGCGTCTTCCGAATGGCCAGCTATGGCGCCATCAATGATTGCCTTTTGAGGTTGGGCTTTTGTTTGGCCCTTCTTGCTGTCGTTGCATTTTTTTGCAATTCTAAGGCTAGGCGTTCATTTAGTTTTTGCGGGGAAGCTTTTGAGAAAGCGAGAAGCTTGTGAGAAGCGAAAAAACCTGGGCTCGAGAATTCGCCTACTTTCAAATGCTGCATTTTTTGCTTGTTGCAATTTTGCTGAATTTTGATAATAATTCGCAGCAATCAATTGAATTCATCTATTCAGACGTCACTAGCATTATTTCCCAAAACTCAAAATACTCTATGCGTTTGGTGTTCTAAAGCATTTTGCACGCAGGTAAACCAAAAGTATATGCGTTTGTTTTAGGAGCGCGGGTCGTTTCAAATACCTGGCCGCCATGGACCTGGACGACTACTTTGTGCCGTCAGCTAATCAAAGTCTACCAGCGCTTCTGGACAGTCTGAACTGGAAGAACACCTGCGCCTATCACCACCGCAACTGCGATGCTTACTATCCGCCCAATTACACCATACCATCATCCCTGAAGGAGGACCCGGACCATTTCTCCTTCCTCCGTCACATACAGTAAATGTTGATAAGATTACAATAAAGGTCCATATAGGACAGTCTCAATCTTCTGGTCTCAATTTTATTGAAGAATTGATGGCTCAAATCCATATTCATAATGGTCCATAATATTGACCAAAAAAGCAGAAAATCTCATCGCTGTCATTTAGATACGACAAGGACTACAAAGCCAAGGGTCGGGCCCCCAAGGTTGTGGTTCGACCCTACCGCGTGGAGACCATCTCTGTCCATACGGTCTCCCGTGCTCGGTTAGTCTCAGCTAATCCACTATTTGCGTCCAAATCAATTCTTCAGCACTAAAATGTTTTCATCCACTATAAAGTCAGGTTTTTATTTTATCAATGTTTTTTGCGCGGCCGAAGGCCGCCTGCCGCGGAGGGCAGGGCAGTCAGAGCTCCGGAGGCCGGAGGGCATGGGTGCGGAGGCCCCGCAGCGTAGCCTAGCATGCGAAGCATGCGAGGCGAAGCGTAGGGGCCGTAGCACCCGTGCCCGGAGGCCGGAGGAGCTCTGGCGCCCTGCCCGAAGCGGCGGGCGGCCAAGGCCAGCTTAACCAGTTACCCCATTTTTGTGTCCGTCTGTCCGCAATATATATATATATATATATATGTCTGTCCAGGGCCGGGCCTCCGCGGTTTTTCAACGAAATTGGCTGATTTTTTGCATGAAAGTCCGCCTAGGTGGTATCTCCAGGCCATTTTTTGGGCTTGGCGTAATTTTTCGATTTTCGTCCAAAACTCAAGTTTTTGATGTTTCAAACTACTAAAATTCATAAATCACTGGTTTTTCAACGAAATTGGCTGATTTTTTGCATGAAAGTCCGCCTGGGTGATATCTCCAGGCCATTTTTTGGGCTTGACGTAATTTTTCGATTTTTGCCCAAAACTCAATTTTTTGATGTTTCAAAGTACGAAAATTCATAAATCACTGGTTTTTCAACGAAATTGGCTGGTTTTTGGCAGGTACGTCCGTCGAAATGGTATCTTGAAGCTGGCAAAAGGAATTTCCGAAATATTTGTTATTTCTCAGTTTATGGCCAAAAACCTAAATTCTTGATGTTTCAAAAATTTGAACATCCATAAATTGATGGTTTTTCAATGAAATCAGTTGAATTTTGGCATGTACGTCTCTTATGGTGATATATTGAACATTTATTTCGACACATTTATTATTTCTTGATTTATAGTCAAGAACCTAAAATCTTGATGTTTCAAAATTTCGAACATCCGTAAATTACTGGTTTTTCAATAAACTCAGCTTAGATTTGGCAGATACATTTGCTGCGGCAGTATCTTAAAGCAGTTAAAAGGAATTGCTTAGCTTATTATCTGGAACAAAGGCCGCGCATCTTGGCAACAGCCGAGAATACCTTGTTCATCCACCATTTATTTTTCCGCCTCCATTTTTTGTCTCAAATTTTCTCAACAATCGCATCCATTTCAGGCACAAGCATGTTCTCTTATTTAAATTAAATGTTCAAATGAATTAAATGTTCAAAATTGACAGTGCATGAAATCATTGATAAAATAAAAAACCATAATCCATAGTGGATGAAAACATTTCACTTCTGAAGATGCAGGCCATTTCCAGGCCCGGCTTCCGGAGCATGCGCAAAATGCACCACAACCAAGGGCGCTATCTACACCTGCGTCGCTGTGCCACTTCCAGTTGCCCTAATCTTCCAGCCAAAGTTCAGCCGGCCAACCTCACCTTCTTCGCTCCCTTCGCGGAGTCCATCACCGAGTGGGCTGAGATGGCTGCGGCCAACATCTCCTGGAGGCCCCCACGCATGCCGACGTCCTGCTGGCGGTCAAAAAGTTGGCTGGTTCTTTTGGGGTTTGAAAAAATGATTTTGGATATGAGGTAGTTTTCTGGTAGCGTTTTTTAGAGTCACTTTATGTTTCAAAGCTATACGGCCATGATATTGTTTTAAAATTTTATCAATGGTCTCACGTCATTGATTTCAAAGTATGAACTCTAAATGTGCTTGAATATTTAGTCTTTTTTATAAAATCAAGAAGTGATCAGCTACATCTACAGAATTAATTGCACCAACTTGGCCCGGTAACAGGAAATAGAGATAGTGTGTTTGAGGTGCAGTCGTCAGATGGAGCCCACTCGCTACTGTCCAACACCGCACCATCTCTGTGCTAGTGTCCTGGCCGATTCCCGCTACCACTGGGCCTTTTTCAAACAATCTACTGCCAATTTTTGGCTTGCACTATGACTGACCTTGCACCAGTGAGGATCACACATTCACGGTTGCACCAAGAGCTAGGTGACAATTGAATAGAATATGATGTTGGACTGAATATGTTAAAACAAAACAGCAAAGAAACCCGCCGCTAAAAAAGCGATGGCTCAAAACGGATATGGATCATGCCTATTAGATTCAGAATAGGCATGCACGCAATACCAAATATTCGAGGTTAATTTGGCTATTGATTCTTGGCATCGAAGCATGAATGACCCACTGAAAAAAAATCTGTACAACCAGTGCTTCCAGAAAAAAGAAACTCTTGCAGCTTCTTCAAACTTTCCTCTCGCTAAGGAAAAACAACATTTAGGCAAAAAATGAAATGTAGATTGGACGATTAGAGAACACAAACGAATTGGTTAATAATATCAGCATTTTCGATTTTCATTGCATAACTTGAGTCAAAAAATGAGGCCTAGTCTTTGCTTGTAAACATCTTGGAGGAAGCGCATAAAACTAATAAAACTAATAATGAAAAAAGGTTTCGAAAAATGACAAAGTGCACTGGCCGCAATCAAACCTTTGGTATTATGATTGAAGTACTAAAGCAACAAGTATAATGGCGCAAAGCGCAAATAGGTGACCGCGAAGCTAACTTGCTTAAATTAATATTATACATGTATGATATTTTGTCACTCAAAAGGGCAAGTCGATGGTTTCTTGACCAATTTCAAAGTAAAGCACAGATTTTGGAACCGTTATATATGAATTGTCAACAAAAAAACTCAA
>JASANA010011679.1:0-16593 GCA_030248095.1 Ptycholaimellus sp. GST1_10
ATTCTGGGTACATCAAACTCGTGGTATACTGACTCTATAAAAGGCTTAGGCTTAGTCAAATAAATCTGTACAGTGACAACTGCGTAGGCTTCGCTTGCGAAGCCTTAAAGCTGAATGCAAACTATACAAGCAACTGCGTAGGCTTCGCTTGCGAAGCCTTAAAGCTGGACACAAACATGACCAATTAGTAAATGTACCTATAGTAAAAAATTGCCGGGATTCGTTTGGGTCTCGGTGGAGGAGGGGTCTCGGTGGAGGGGTCTAGAAACTTTGGTAAACTATTTTATCTGGCGGCAATCCAGTCCAGTAACAATCTAGACTGTAGCAATCTGTTCCGGGGAAATCCAGTCCGTGGCAATCCGTTCCTAGACTCATCAGGGGACTGTTCTTACACGGCCGCTCACACGGCCTTAATCCAAGGGCTCATCCAAGAATTCCCTCTCAATTAATTCGATTTCATGCAAGCAACAATGAAAAAAATGACTGCTCAGTGAAGGTAACATCAAGCATATTTTCTTGCGCTGGGTCTGTGATTTCAATTGGAACTGTGACACTTGCCTCAAGTTGGAATTGTTTTGTGTGTGTCGATAAAGAAAATGGTTAAAAAAACTAAAAAAAATTGTTGTCGCAGCCCAAAAAGGCGCGCTTAACTGCGCATAACCGACGGATTCTGATTCATCTTGTAATTCTACACCAGAATACAGCGGTTATGCGCGGTTAAGCGCGGCTTTTTTTGCATCTAGCAAAGTTCAAAGGGTCTAAATGCTCCAAAAACCGCTAAAAACTAAAAAAATTGTTGTCGCAGCCCAAAAAGGTGCGCTTAACTGCGCATAACCGACGGATTCTGATTCAACTTGTAATTCTACACCAGAATACAGCGGTTATGCGCGGTTAAGCGCAGCTTTTTTGGCTTCCAGGCTTTTTTAGACCTTCTAGAGTGCAAAAACAGAAAAATCACTGCAGCGGCCCAAAATGCCGCGCTTAACTGCGCATAACCGCCAGATTCTTACTTCATACGCCAAGTAGAACACAATCAAGCCGGTTATGCGCAACTTTAAAAAAAGTTATGCGTTTTCGACACCCATCTGGCCTTCCCCGTCAGTCAGCAGCAGGAGCAGAAGCAGAAGGCAGAGCATGTACTTCATGCTGAGAGTCTAGAATGAGGGGCTGAAGGCATGCCCTTGGGTGAGAGTGGGAAAATCAGAGCAGTTTTGAATAGAAGGCGGGTGAGAAGAAACTATTTTGATTCAATTTTGCTCTGGAAAAAAATTTGCAACTGGAAACAAATTGTGTTGATGAGAAAATGCCACAGGGTTGAATCAAAGCAGCCCATTGTGTTTGATAGAAGGCGGGTGAGAAAAACCCGTTCGATTCTGTTTTGCTCTAAAACGAGCTTTGCGTTTGAAAAAAATTGTGTTTTGATGATAAAATGCCACAGGCTTTGCTACTGAATAAAAATCCCGTGCAGAAAAATAAGAGCTGCTTATGCTTGAATATTTAAAGGTGCTAATATTTTTGCTCCATCAGTGACACTTGCATCCAAGCTATGAAGTGGCAGATTGGCATATCCATATCAAAAGCAATTATCTTGGGTCCAAAATAGACGATTTTCAACACCTTTGAAAGAAGTGAATTTTGAATTGCTCGCTGCCTTGTTTAAACCTGAAAAGAGATGTACTTGCAATATTACAGGGCCTTTTTGTGCTGTGCAAAAGAGCGTCTAATTCTGCTTACTGACTTTACAAGTTCGAATGTTTCGCGCGTAAAGCGCATTTATTCCTTTGCGGTTGCAATTTTTGATCGTCATGTCAAGTGGTTGGCCTTAAACTGAGCATAGGGAGGGGGCAGAAATGAGACAAGGCTGCAACTGCAGGGTAGTCTAAGCAGCGAAATCGATAGTGCGTTCCAGATATTTGTCGCAATATTTCATTTTTCAAAGGATCACTTTTTGGGAAAAGACCATTTTTCAATTTTTTTGGCAAAGGACCAACCATAGTGATGCTTAGGCTTAGGCTTAGATAGAGCTGGTAAAATGACGCTGAGACACTGAAAATTCGAATTTTGCGACCAAAAGTATGGGCGCAGAGTAGGAGCTTTGTATAGCATGCAAATCAAGGCGCCAATAACTGGAATATGCATTTTTTCTAGCAAAGACAACCGCTGGACATTTATTTGCTGCCAATGTATTATCACGCTGAAGCTTTGTTGTCGTCTGGCTAATCTAATTTTAAGCTATTCCAACAACGAATTCAGGAGGAAATATTCGGAATACTTATTGAGCTGCATAAAAGTTGATCAAACTGCTCTTCTGATACCTCGCCCATCGTTCTTGATCGAATCGGTCCTTTTTGTGCAATTCTATGAAATGAGGCTCAAAAAGTCAGCCATTCCAGCGCGCTCCACGGTGACAGAGGATTCCTGCCCCAACCTCTGGGCCATACGCTGTCGCTGGTGGCCGCACATCCTCTCCTTCCCTTTACCACAGGACCCATCACTTGAGCCTGAGCTCAATCTCACCCTGTTCTCCCGTGGTTCCCTTTGTTGTTCTAGTTTAGGGCTCATTTGAGGTAAAAACAGGATTTTAGACAGGTTGTTGGAGAAAGAGGTGCGGATAGACGCCGAGATCCCAGCGCAAGAGCCGCAGAAGTTTGAAGGTTATCAGCGTACTGCCCTAAAGGCAAAAATTCAAAATTCTGGCTTGTATCAGGTAGCACCTAAATAAACATTCATTTTTTTGGTTTTTATGAACTGCAAATTTTTGGCCTTTTTGAGCTAGAATTGCAAGAAAGGCCTCTTTGAAGGTCAGCTGGCCGTATGCGGTCAGCCGCTCTATCTCTACACCGACTGGATTCAGCTTCTGCAGCACATTCACATTTGGTGCCTGAACTTTTTCAAAGAAAATTAACATAAATATTTTCAAATTTTAATTCTGGCACAATTCCAATCTGCACGTCATAATGTTTCAAATATTAATGTCCCTTGCTTGCTTTGGGTTGATGGGTAATGTAAGTTGAGTTAAGTCAGCTAAGTCCAGTCCAGTTGAGAAAAATGTTAAGGCGTTTTCTGCTTTTCGAAACTAAGGAATAGACTTACTTCAAAATACCAATTAATAAATTTGGGTGGTTAGTTTCCAATTTTATCGCAAGAGACATTGCAGGACGGCTGGACTGGGAGCTGACAAATACTCCATTTACGTCTCCTCGGTGACGGAGGAGGTCTGGGCCTGGCTGAGTGCCCTGGATGCAGTGGAGGTGGTCCTATGGCCGGACCTGCCCAGCCTTGGCCCTGAGCTGAGGCCGCAGGAGAGCGTCTTTCGTATGGCCGGCTATGGCGCTATCAATGATTGCCTTTTGAGGTTCTGGCCATTTTGGCTGCTTTTGCACTTGTAGGTGATTTTGGCAGATCTAAAGTTGGGCAGTCTCTTAAATTTCTTGCAGTTGTAATTTGAAATTTTGTATTTTCGCATTTTGCAATTCTGGAAATTTTTTAAAAAAAATTTTTGCAGCAATCAATAGAATTCGCCTATTCAGACGTCACCAGAATTATTTTCCAAAACTTGAATAGTTCCGAAGCATTTTCCATGCAAGAAAACCAAAAGTATATGTTTTTGTTTTAGGAGCGCGGGTCGCTTCAAATACCTGGCCGTCATCGACCTGGACGACTACTTTGTGCCTTCAGCTTATCAAAGTCTCAGGAATGTCCCGCCCCCCTACAGAGGGGGCCACAACCATGGTTGTATCCCCCCCCCCCTACAGAGGGGGCTACAACCACCCTGTGTTCTTTGTGCCCACCTCAGTTTCGAATTTTCTGTAATCCTGGAACTGTGACATGTGCATTTTCAAAAATTATTGCCAGAGAAACGTCAATGTGATGGGTAGAACATTTTGCCCGATTTTTTTCCAAATACAGTTTAATTTTTATTCAAATGTTGTCTCCTATAGTTATTTTTAGCTTCCGTTCCCATCATCAATTCCTGTTCCTTGAATCCGCGTCCCACGACACCAAAGAACGTTGTATGACACCAGAATTTCGTTGTCACAAAAACCGCTTGTTTGGGCACATGACATCAAAATTATAATTCGGAATTTTAAAAATATGTGCATGAATTTATAACAGATGCGGGCTGGATTTTACTTGCTTTTCTCTAGAAATGAAGCAGGCTAGCATTCCATCTCAAATGGTTCTTGACAAAAAAGTTAGGGTACAAATTCTTACCAAGCACACTGATGTTTCTCTGGCAATAATTTTTAAAAATGAACATGTCACAGCTCCAGGAGAATGGAATATTCGTAACTGAGGTGGGCACAAAGTTTACAGGGTGGTTGTAGCCCCCTCTGTCGGGGGGATGCAACCATGGTTGTGGCCCCCTCTGTAGGGGGGGATACAACCAGGTTGTGGCCCCCCCTCTAGGGGGGATTATAACTGGTTGTATCCCCCCCCCCCCTCTAGGGGGCGGGACATGCCTCCAAAGTCTCCCAGCTCTTCTGGACGGGTTGCGGACAGGATTGCCACTGACAATATTGCCCCGGACTGGATTGCCCCGGAAAGGATTGCCACCAGACTGGATTGCCACCGGACAGGATTGCCACCAGACAGGATTGCCCCGGACTGGATTGCCACCAAATTTGAATTTCCTTTATTTTTTACTGTTTTAGATTTCTTTTAACATTTTTTATTACTTTTGATCTCATTTTGCCCCATGCCTTTCAACTTTGGAAATATGAGGCGTTTATGGTCCTTGTTACCCTTTTTGTGTAAATTTAACATCAATATCAACTTCTGTATCAAATTATATCTTCTATCATTGGCAAGCCAACAAAAATTCTCGTTTCTCCCAAAAAAAAGCCCCATGTGAAAAGTCAAAGAAATAAAATTACTGCTACTTGAATCTGCTGCTTGGACAGTTGCATTTTGCTTTGGGTGCACAGTTCAAAGTCTCTTTCCATGTGTGCCTAAAAACAAAATGAAGATGTTGCAGCAGATTCCAGCAGATTCACTTATTTTAGGCTTGCCGATTGTACCAGATATAATTTGATACAGAATTTGATATTGATTTTTAATTTACACAAAAAGGAGCCTGAACGCCTCATAATATCAAAATTGAAAGACATGGATCAAAATAAGAACAAAAGTAATAAAACTGTTCAAAGAAACCTAAAAAAGTAAAAAATAAAGGAAATTCAAATTTGGTGGCAATCCAGTCCGGGGCAATCCTGTCCGGTGGCAATCCTGTCTGGTGGCAATCCAGTCCAGTGGCAATCCAGTCCGGTGGCAATCCTGTCCGGGGCAATCCAGTCCGGGGCAATATTGTCAGTGGCAATCCTGTCCTAGACCCCTTCTGGACAGTCTGAACTGGAAGAACACCTGCGCCTATCACCACCGCAACTGCGATATCCGGCCTCACTACCACTGAACTTCGATAAGGTCAACAATGGGTCAATTCACTTCTTGGATCTTGAAATAGACGCGGAAGGAAAGGGTAGACGTGTGTATGACAAAAGACGAAGCTTCAGATTCGAGGTGATCAGTCTCCCAGACAAACAGAGCAACCAGCCGATGCAGTTGGGGCTCAACACGTTCTTCAGCCAGACTCTTCGCTTCTGCAGGATCTGCACGGAATGGGAAGATCTAAAACTGAACTTCACGCTTCTCGTCGCCACCATGAAACTTAGAGGTTACCAGTGTGGGGAACTAAGAAATGTCATAAGACGTCTCAATAGAACATATCCTCAATTATTCAGCGCCATCAGGGATACTGGTCTGAGCAAAGTAACTTGCATCATTTATAACTAATACAATTTAGTCCATACTTCATCCAAAAAGAACAGATCTGCTGTCAGAAATGTTGCAGAGGCACCGGCGAATCGTACGAGGGCCAACGAAAGAAGAGGCAAGAGACAAGATCACTGTGCACACAAATCGAGCAAGCACCGTACGAGCCACGGAGGATCAGTGCGTGGCCTCAACGCTTCTACAATTTTTCTGGTTTGAAGGTACTCGACTTTATTTCATCAACTTCGCCACGCACTCAACAATTGGGCCTGTGAGAGTTGCTAATACGTGTCCCGCAGGCCTTTAGGAGCTCGGACTTCGCAGCGCAAACCAATGCCAGAGACGAAAAAGAAGAAGATTAGCTCGTTTTCAGCTTCCCCTGATTTAATTTAAGCAAACCGATACAAATGGCATTGTCATCTCATTGTTTGATGTGAATTATGCTATTAAACAAATTACCACAGGTTGCGGATGACCCTGCCGCGTGGACTACGCGAGGGGTCAAAGGTGACCATGACTTCCCAAGAGTGCCAACTTCACTACCAAACGACGCTTTTCTTCGACAGCTTAGCCTTTCTTTTCTTCTGTGTTTGTCCGTCCTCCTTCAGCTAATGCATCCAGGCGAGAGCCGTACGATGCTGCACTTAGGCGAGAGCCGGAAAGTGCATGAAGTTGAACAAATGAAATTGAACAACTCCAGTCTTTGGACACACCTAGGCAAGAGCCGTATGGTGTGGGGCCTAGGCAAGCGCTGTACGGCCCATGACGCTTGCGTCATTCCACTGACAGGCCTTGTGCAATCCTTTTCAGGTTTCTGCTCTCTTAGATACCATCTCTGACACCGATGCGATTCGCCTTACATTGAGCATCAAATAACGAAAAAACTTTTAAATCACAAACTGCACACCAATCGAACCGCCACGATAGTGGCAACTAGAATCATAATTCCTGACCACAGATCTGTTGCGTCGGTAGGTCTACTTTCAGCGGCAGGTTGGATAGGACGCAGGCAGCCGGCGTAACAAACCCTTCTGCTACTACGAATAGCCATAACAGAGTTACCCAACTGTTCTATGAGGTAACACCTTCTAATAGGATCCGTATTGAGTGTCTTTTCACCAGGGGTCAGTAATATCCCTGGGTTCAGTTACAAGTCAATATAGCTTTAGACGCATGCCCGTGGTGTGGGCGATAAAACACCAAAAACCCATCATGAATACAACAATAACTAATTTGCCTTTCCCCGTATCAGAAGAGAGCCTGCGGGCTCGTTCATCTGCCACGGGAACCCTTACTCAACCTCACCAGCTGGCCCGGGGGTTGCAAGCTGTCTCAGGGCCGGTAGAACCAGTCAACAGGTGGCAGGGACGACTCAGAAGACGGAGGAATGCAGTGGAAGAGACACGAGCAGATGCGAAACAAGATCTACATCAAGATACGACCCCTGAACCACCCTCAGCGAGACAGGTAAAAGCCGATTGCCTCTTCAACTTGGATGGTACAGTAAGCACGGGGAATGCAAGTGCTGATTTGATTTTGCCCAGAAAATGTTCGAGATGCGGGACCTGTGAGACGTGGGCCCACAACCAGCGCTGGATCGAACAAAGCAACAGCTGGAAGAAAATACGCTGCAATACTGAAACGGGAGTTGGGTGCGACACCAGAAACGTCATCTACGCACTAGAATGTCCAGTAGCAGGCTGCGACATGACCTACGTGGGGCTGACAACACAGAGAGCAAAGGACAGAATGAGAGAACATAGAAGAAATATCAGCAAGGGCGACCTCGACACAATCGTCTACAAGCACTTCACAACAGCACACGGTGGACCGGTTCAACCCAAAACTAAAATTCTAGACGTGATCACAGACGTTGAGCTAGCTACCAATAGTAGATCTGTTGAGGAAAGGGAGCAGCAATGGATACTAGGACTGAACACAGTGTGGCCTTGGGGGCTGAACACCAACATCACAGGCTACGGGACTATCGGGACAACAACAGACCCTGTCGACAGGAAGAACTGCCCGTGGTTCCACGTAAAACCTGCAAGAGCAGCAATGAGAGGCGACTGCAAAAAACGAGGCAGACGAAAGGGTGAGGAAAACATTCTCTCTACTGACGAGGATATGGAACGTACATCATTGCAACTGCTGGAACTAGAGTTCAGGAGGAAGGAGATGTACCGAACGCTGGAAGGGATGAAAAACATCGAGCTGAAACGGCTTGTGAGACATCTTCGAGACAAGGCGGACGAGCAGAGCTTCGGCCTATACCAGCTAGTCACAAGCTACGCCACTTCACGCATGAAACTGTTCCAAATTCGTAAGAAAAAGCTCCTACCTGGCATTTCTATCAGAGAAGAATATTGCAATGAATGGAGCGTAGCATTAAGTGCAAGGAGGATAGTTTCACGTTGTAGAAATAGACTTGGAATAGATGGAAATTTACTGAAAGATACTAGGTTCACCAACTCGCTTCCAGAACAATTAGGATCAGTGGCGCTGAACTATTCAAAATTCCTGAAGAATCTGGATGAGGACGAAATGAAGAAAATCCTGAACAGACCCTGTGGCTGCAGCCGATACGAGGAAGACCTGAAAAACGAACAAGGCCACATACTGACAGGGAACCTGAACTGGATCGACATGAACCTGAAAAAACTTTTTGAAAAGGGACTAAAATTCAGGCCACATAATGGAGGGGGCCTAAACGAAGCACGGAAGAGCGGAGCTGAAGCAATATTCGCCTGGATTGGATGGCTTGCAGGGGAAAGAAAACTTTCAGACGATGAAGCAAGAATGGCTTACACAGTATTGATGAACGAGCTAGACAGCAGCTATCAGCGCCTGAAAAAGTCAATCGAAGAGACATCGCCAAGAACCCAACTTGAGACAGGAAAAGAGTTCATGCGAGCCCTGAAGAAGCTGCACAAAGACTACGTCATCACTCCGGTCGACAAAGCCGCCAACAACATAGCCATTTGCTGTAAGAAGTTCTATCTGATCCGTATGAATGAGGAGATGGGAGTGGAACTTTTGGCGAACGGTAACATCCAATTCACAGGAAATAGGACCTACCAACCACTACGCGAGCAAGACAGAGAAGAGCTGCTACGATCCCATAAAGAAATTCTTCTACGAACAGGGCTAGGTGAACTGGAACCTGACCAACGCACCATTCCAGCCATATGGATGTCACCAAAATTCCATAAGAATCCAATAGGAGCGAGATTCATCGCGGGCGCCAAGAAGAGCTGACTGAGAAGTTTAGGTGTGAAGCTGACGAGTATCTACACCTGTGTGAAGGCAAACTGGGAGAGGTACTGCAAGAGCGTGAGCGAGAGAAGAGGTATCGACGTCTGGTGGAGAATTAAGAACAGCAATGAGATCATCCACCTACTGCGCACAGGGAAAGGAAGGCCCAATGAGTCAATGGTTACAGCTGACTTCAGTACACTATTCACGGCACTTGAACATGAACTAATACTAAAAGCACTGTTCGAAATCCTGGAAATTGTTTTCAGACGATCAAAGTACATTTCAAAGGCGAAGACAGCCTACATGCACAACTCGGAAGAGCGGGCATCGGCCAGCTACTGCGAGGCGGAAGTCAGAGAGATGACAAGACTGGTCGTGACAGAAGCCTATGTGGAATACTCGGGACTAATTTTCAGGCAGATTTTAGGAGTAAGCATGGGAACGAGCTGCAGTCCATTAATTGCCGACCTAGTCCTGTCAAAACTCGAATACAACTATTTGACCCAACAGGCTAACATAGGGGTGGCCAGGAGACTTCGCGGAACGAGACGATACATCGATGACATCATCTGCTTCAAAGGGGAACTACTGGAAACAGCCGCAATAGAGATATATCCGGCCTCACTACCACTGAACTTCGATAAGGTCAACAATGGGTCAATTCACTTCTTGGATCTTGAAATAGACGCGGAAGGAAAGGGTAGACGTGTGTATGACAAAAGACGAAGCTTCAGATTCGAGGTGATCAGTCTCCCAGACAAACAGAGCAACCAGCCGATGCAGTTGGGGCTCAACACGTTCTTCAGCCAGACTCTTCGCTTCTGCAGGATCTGCACGGAATGGGAAGATCTAAAACTGAACTTCACGCTTCTCGTCGCCACCATGAAACTTAGAGGTTACCAGTGTGGGGAACTAAGAAATGTCATAAGACGTCTCAATAGAACATATCCTCAATTATTCAGCGCCATCAGGGATACTGGTCTGAGCAAAGTAACTTGCATCATTTATAACTAATACAATTTAGTCCATACTTCATCCAAAAAGAACAGATCTGCTGTCAGAAATGTTGCAGAGGCACCGGCGAATCGTACGAGGGCCAACGAAAGAAGAGGCAAGAGACAAGATCACTGTGCACACAAATCGAGCAAGCACCGTACGAGCCACGGAGGATCAGTGCGTGGCCTCAACGCTTCTACAATTTTTCTGGTTTGAAGGTACTCGACTTTATTTCATCAACTTCGCCACGCACTCAACAATTGGGCCTGTGAGAGTTGCTAATACGTGTCCCGCAGGCCTTTAGGAGCTCGGACTTCGCAGCGCAAACCAATGCCAGAGACGAAAAAGAAGAAGATTAGCTCGTTTTCAGCTTCCCCTGATTTAATTTAAGCAAACCGATACAAATGGCATTGT
This sequence comes from Ptycholaimellus sp. GST1_10, assembly GCA_030248095.1. Classification (NCBI taxonomy): domain Eukaryota; kingdom Metazoa; phylum Nematoda; class Chromadorea; order Chromadorida; family Chromadoridae; genus Ptycholaimellus; species Ptycholaimellus sp. GST1_10. Next base: position 10,441 of record JASANA010011679.1, read on the forward strand.
CATCTCGTTGTTTGATGTGAATTATGCTAATAAACAAATTACTATCCGCCCAATTACACCATACCATCATCCCTGAAAGAGGACCCGGACCATTTCTCCTTCCTCCGTCACATACAGTAAATGCTGATTAAATCACAAAAAAAGTCCATGTAAGACCGCGATGAAGACTCAGTTTCTAAAGAGAGCAAAAATTAAAAAATCCGGTCTCTAAGATTCAGAATTGAAGTGTATTGCGCAAACCCAAATCGATGACACAAATCCATAATCAAAAACTTAAAAAAAGCAAAAAAGCTGTTCGCTGTAATTTAGATACGACAAGGACTACAAAGCCGGGGGTCGAGCACCCAAGGTTGTGGTTCGACCCTACCGCGTGGAAACAATTTCTGTTCACACGGTCACCCGTGCTCGGTTAGCCTCAAAAATTTCATTTTAAGTTTGTGTTTAAAAGCTTGGATTTAGCATATTTTCGTCCACTGTCAATTTTGATTTAGATTTTATCAATATTTTTATCTACCACATTGTGAATTTTCCGCCTCAATCTTTTTATGGCTGACGCCTAGTTTCCCCCCCCCTAATCAAAGTTTCCCCCCCATGGAGGGGTACCGGCCAACCAAGGGGGGGGGGACCCACCCCCATGAATGATGTCCCCCCCCCCAAGAAGGTTCCCCCCCCCCCAAGAATTTTAGGCTGACCCTTGGAGCCCCCCCACCCCAAAGGTTTCACCCCCCCCCCAAAGTTTCACCCCCCCCCCCATGACTTTCACCCCCCCCATGAGTTTCACCCCCCCCCCCCAAAGGGTACTATATTGAAAAAATTTTTAATAGCTTAAAATAATCTTCTGTACATATTTCAAAATTTAAACTCACGGAATTTTCATGTAGATGATTAAATACCTACTTTTTTTGAAACATAGTCTATACCGAGTTCGTCATGCTACTAGTTAGTCTATACCGCTATATAGGGCGTAGCCAACACAAAAACTAAAAGGCTCGTCCTTTCACTGTGGCAGTACCTACTAGTTAGTCCATGTAGTAGGTACTGCCACAGTATGGACCATGGCTCCTAAGCAACTAGTAGGTACTGCCACAGTATTCGCGCATTTTGACTAAGCCTAAGGGGTTGCCGTAAACAGTATCCTAGTACTACTCCTCATAGTAGGCAGACTAACTAGTAGCATGACGAACACGGTATAGACTAACTAGGTATAGACTCAGTAAAAAAGTAGGTATTTAATCATCTACATGAAAATTCCGTGAGTTTAAACTTCGAGAGATGTAAAGAGAAGTATGTTAAGGCAATAAAAAAATTTTCAATATATATGCCTTGGGGGGGAAACCTTTGGGGGGGGGGGGGGGGGGTGAAACTCTTGGGGGAGGGGTGAAAGTCATGGGGGGGGGTGAAACCTTTGGGGGGGGGGGGGGGGCTCAGGGAGTCAGCCGAATTTTACCTATACACACACACCCTGCGCTAACTCGTCCCCTAGTTGATACGGCTTAGCAGTAAAACTAGGTAAAAATAGGTGAAATCGAGGACTCGTGGGGGGGGGGGGGAACTAGTCGTCAAAACTCTTGGGGGGGGGGGGGGAAACTAGTCCTCGATTTCGACGACTAGTTTCCCCCCCCCCCCAAGACACAATTTCGCCTATTTTCTATGCTAAACAGGGAAATTTGTGTCTTGGGGGGGGGGGGAACTAGTCGTCGAAATCGAGGACTAGTTTCCCCCCCCCCCCCCCAAGAGTTTTGACGACTAGTTTCCCCCCCCCTCCCAAGACAAAAATTTCCTTGTTTAGACTGCCGTATCAGCTATGGGCTGCATTAGCGCAGGGTGTGTGGGTATAGGTAAAATCTTGGGGGGGGGGAAACTTTGATTAGGGGGGGAAACTTTCTTGGGGGGGGGGGGAAACCTCTTGGGGGGGGGGGGGAAATCCCATGGGGGGGGGAAACTAGGTGTCAGCCCTTTTTATTTGTTTCATCAAAATCAGTCACCAGCAAATTATCCCAGCTATTCTGTTCCATTTATCAGAACTGTTCGAAATGGACAGTGGATGATGTGCTGGATGAAAACATTGATAAAATAAACACCAAAAAGTGATAGTGCATGAACACATTTTTTAAATATGTTGAAGTTAATTGATATGCTAAATACCCAGGCCATTTCCAGGCCCGGCTTCCGGAGCTTGCGCAAAATGGACCACAACCAAGGGCGCTATCTTCACCTGCGTCGCTGTGCCACGACCAGCTGTCCTGACCTGCCAGCCAAAGTTCAGCCGGCCAACCTCACCTTCTTCGCCCCCTTCGCGGAGTCCATCACCGACTGGGCTGAAACGGCTGCTGCCAACCGCTCACTCCTGGAGGCCCCCACACATGCCGACGTCCGGCTGGCGGTCAAAAAGTTGGCCGGACACTTTGTGGGTAGGAAAAATGATTTTTTGGAGACGAGGTTGTTTTTGGAAGATTTTTTGAAAGTGGCTTTATGTTTCAAAGCTATAAGGCCATGTTATTGATCTAAAATTGTATCAATGGTTCTTGCGTTACCTCACGTCTTTAATTTCAAAGTGTGAACTGTAAATGTGCTTGAATATAAAAAAGTAATCAGCTGCATCTGCAGAATTAATCGCACCAATTTGACCAGGTAACAGAAGAAATGGAGATGGTGTGTTTGAGGTGCAGTCGTCAGATGGAGCCCACACGTTACTGTCCAACACCGCACCACCTCTGTGCCAATGTCCTGGCCGATTCCCGCTACCACTGGGCCATTTTCAACCAATCTACTGCCTCTTTTTGGCTTGCACTATGATTGACGTTGCACCACTGAAGATCAAACTTTCATGGTTGCACCACGAGCTGGGTGATTGTTGAATAGAATATGCTATTGGACTTATGATGCTGTACCGAAACTGCAAAAAAACCCTTTGTTAAACAAGCGATGGCCTAGAATGGATTTAGATCAAGCCTTTTAGATGCAGAACAAGCATGCACACAATACCAATACCAACTATTCGAGGTTAGTTTGGCAATTGATCTTGGCATCTTGACATTTTCATGAATGACCCAATTTCGGAAAAACCATCTGTAAAACCAGTGCTTCCAGAAAAAAGAACTGCTGCAGCTTCTTCAAACTTCCCTTTCGCTAAGAATCAAGGAAAAAAAGGCATTTATAAAACAAAATGAAATGTAGATTGGACGATTGGAAAAGACAAAAGAATTGTTTCTTAGTGTCTGCATATTCATTGTTTATTTCGAGCCCAATAACCAGGCCAACTCTTTGCTGAAACATCATTTATTAGAACGAAGCGCATAAAAGAATATGGGTCAGTAGTCTGGTCACCATCCACAGTTGCGGAGGAGCAGCGTTTGGAGCGCGTCCAGCGCCGCTTCACTCGCTACATCTTCCGCTGCTGTAGGATGCGAATCCCTGACTCAGGCTATATGGGTAGGCTGGCTGTGCTGGGGCTGGAGAGCCTGAAAAGGCGGAGAATCATGGCAGACCTCCTCTTAATCCACAAATGCTTCCATATCTGCCTCACCCGCTCCTCCCCTCTCTCAGCCCCCTCCCCCAAGGAACAGGAAGCCTGGCATGGACACCCCATTTTCTTCCCTCTTCTTCACTCCAACCTCCGGGGCCTACACCACTTTGCTGAAACGGGTGCTGGGGTGATGAGCAGGCGTGAACTCTGGCCGAGGCGGGCTGCGGCATGGTGGAGGCGCCTCTCCGCCAGTGCTGCAAAGGAGAAGTGACGGGCCTTCCTGGAAGCTGTACGGGCAATGCTTGATGCTGATCTCACAAATACTACCTGACCATCTGCCTTGCTACACCTTGCCCTGGCCCACCCTGCCGCATCTTCCCTTTCCCATGTTCAGTCTCACCTTGTAGTGATTCTGTCATCTCTCTCGTCTAAGGACGATGATAAAATGAATGAATGAATGAATGAAAACTAATAAAACTAATAATGAAAAAGGTTTCAAAAAAGGAGAGGGGGGGACGCGACAGTGGTGGGGGGGGGGGGGCAAAAGCTTGGGGGGGCAAGTCCGTTGGGGGGGATTGTGGGAGTCAGCCAAAATGTCTTCTAAGCAAATTTGACCTTAACTTTTTGAAACCCAAGTTATTTCAAAAGCAAAGCCTTCCTTATGGCTGATTGCAACCAAAACATTTTCAGCCTATAATCAAGCATCCATTCCCAGGAGCTCCGGGCAAGATGATGCCCTACTTCCTAGTCCCTCTGGCCGGCAAGCAGTTCTTCCGCTCCCCTTCGCCGGGCAAGGAGCTGCCGCCGCCCCAAAGCAAGGACCGCTCCTCTCCACCCAACCAACGTTCCTACTTCCGCCTCCCTCTACAGCCCATTGCTTTGGCCGCTCGCACTTCAGCCAGTCGATTCTCCCACTCTATCCATCCCTCTCCCATTCTTCAATCACCCATTTTCCCTGCCTGCCAAAGATCATCAGATGGAGGCATGTACCTTGGCCAGCGTTTGCAGCAGAGCAGCCGTCCTGGAGGCCAGCTTTTCTGGCGAGCCGGCTATCTATATAGCACTGCATCGCTCAGCGACTTCCCTCTCCACCACAACCATAGACTGCCTGCAGTGTGCTATCAGACTTCTTGTCCCAGCCTTGCCGACCCTGCACCTGCCCGCTATTGCCGAGTCCATTGGCTTGCGAATTTAAGCTAACTGTTCTTCTGCTTCGTTCCAATCGTCTTGGCCATGTCCTTGTTTTGTTTGCTGCATTTTGTCTACTTCAAAATAGATCATTAAGTTTGGATGAGACGAAGACATGCAGTAATCCATAGATACGCATGACAATCTTATACCGGGAGGGAAAGGAAGTATTCATCCGACTTATCTATATCTGGTACCATCGGCAAGCCGAAAGTAAAGCTCTTTTCTCCCAAAAATCGACTGCCCCGAGTATAAAGCAAAAGAAATTTTCCTACTACTAATGGAATCTGCTTGTGGGGCATTTGCATTTTGTTTTCGCGCGCAGTTTTAAGACTCTTTTCATGCGCGCTCAAACAAAATACAGATGACACAGCAGATTCCATTAGTAGTAGGAAAATTTCTTTTGCTTTATACTCGGGGCAGTCGATTTTTGGGAGAAAAGAGCTTTACTTTCGGCTTGCCGATGGTACCAGATATTTCCTCAACTTTAAAAATACAAAAAATAAATTATGTCAATTTATGTACTTTATTTTTTATTGTTGTTTATATTTTAAGTTAAAATTTTATAAGATAAATAAAAAAAAAATAAATAAATTCGTGAAATAAAATTAAAATAAAGAAAGTTTTGAAAATTAAAACAAATGCAAAAATTTCGGCAAACGAATATTTTTGGGAAATTTTTTTAGTTTTACGCTTGGGGCAATCGATTTTTTGGGAGAAAATAGCTTTACTTTTGGCTTCCCGATGGTACCAGTTATTTCCAACTTAAAACTTTAGAAAAATAAAAGTTATGCTGGAGATGGTTTCGAACCCACCAGTTAGATCCAGCAGCCAATCGCTCGCACCACTACGCCACTGGAGCATATGGCACAAAATTTAACTGAAGGTTTATAAATAAGCAATAAATTCATGAGGCCAAAGGACGAGGGGAAAGGGTGGGGGGATGAAATGAATACCTACTCTCGTTCATTAGCAGATGCGAAGCAGCAGGGCAGGGAAGAGCAGGGCAGCAGGAGTTCGGACGGCAACTTGTTTTCGATTTTCTCCATCAAATCCAAACTTTTATGCTGCTTTTCGCGAGTACCCCCCATAATTCGATGTAGCCCTTTCCGTTGCAGCAAAAATCAGAGCAATCGGTGCTATCTGGGATGAGAAAAACGCTTATCAATTTTGAGATCTGGCAATAACCCTCAAAACATACACCTGGGTCGAAAAGAGGGCCTGGGCGCTGACGGTCGCTGCGCTCCCTCGCGCCAGGCCAATTAGTGTATTAAAAACGGACGAGACTCTCTCCCCCCGGTACGGTAGTATTTGTCCAACAGATGTTGAAAGCTTTATAGACGCTGTAATTATAAAAAAGCGAAACAATAAAGAGAAAGTCACGCGAGTCTCTTAGAAAGGAAGCAGCTGAAAGAGAGTCTAGCAAGTCTGTTCCACTTCGAAGTTCCAAGTATATCACGATGAGTGTGAATATAAGTCAAAATGCTTCGGAATGTCGA
>JASANA010011680.1:0-10709 GCA_030248095.1 Ptycholaimellus sp. GST1_10
TCAATATATTAGGTTTTTGACTATAAGTAAAGAAATAATAAATAGTTCAAAAATTTATTTAAACAACTTCAAGATGTCACCTTGACATACATACCTGAAAAGAATCAGCCGATTTCATTTAAAAGCCAGTCTTCTATGACTTTTCATTTTTTGAAAATTGTCCCGTGGCACCACCCAGGAGGACCTTCATGCAAAAAATCAGCCAATTTTGTTGAAAAACCGCAGAGTACGAGCCCCAGACATACATGTATATATATGAGGAAAGACGGACGGAAAAATGGGGTAACTGCTTAAGCTGGCTTTGGCCCGCCGCTTCGGGCAGGGCGCCAGAGCTCCTCCGGCCTGGATCTTCCGTCTTCATCCCCAGCCATTGTTAAGAAGAATGAAAAAGATGTTCCGTTTACGATGCATCAGCTAATAACGAAGCCAAATTTATTGCTCTACCAAACATGGTGATGTCTTTCCGACATGGCAATGCCCATTGGGAAGCCCGGCCCGGGGCGGGGAAAACGGAGCTTGAGGATAGAAGGTGGGGAGTTGGGAGCTGGAGTGAGTGAGAACACACTCTTTCTCTCCATTCCTAATGCGAGGTGGTTTGCTGCTTTTCTCGCCGCTGATGGGCACCTGCTAGACCTAGCCAACCATGTTTTCCACTACTCAACTTGCCTCTCGCACTATTCTCTTCGCCATATTGCAACAAAATTCCATCTTCCATATCTGCGCTTGCTTTGACATCAAACTTTGTTCTTAGTCTCTTTGTCGTTTTTGTGAATGGCTTTAGCTGTGACCAAACATATATAAAGTATGCGACTTTTCTCATTTGGTTATTTTTTTCCTTAAACACTGCCAATTGCTGTGCCAACGTACATTGGTTTTTGAAAAAATTTTCATTAATTATATCTTAGCGCATATTTCCTGTCTTTCGTTTCGTGATAGGCTGGGTGGTAGGCTAAAAGCATGATCTAATGCTGAATGCCGTGTATGTAGTGGAAGCATGCGGGATCTTTGAGGTGCAGGAGGCGGCAGGGAGGGGGCGGGGGTGGTGGAGTGGTTGTGGTGGTGGTGGTAGAGGGCGGCTGGGCTTTGGCAGCCTCCTGCCTCTTCAGCTGGGCCCAGTTGACGACGCCGGTGCAGTCAAGGCCCTCCAGAGGGCCGCCCTTCCAGACCAGTCCGCGACGGTCCGTCGTCTGCAGATTGGCTCTCTCGTCCAGCCAGTCGTTGGGAGGCTGAGGAAGGGGGAGGATGACCTGAGAGAGCCAGCAGGCGAGGACGCGGCGTCCTGGGCTCCAGCTCTGCTCCTCCGACGCTTCACCCATCACCACCAGTGCCAGAGCAACGAGGCAGAGTTGGGCCAGCATATTTGCCACTTCTTCTTTGCCACATTTCTTCACATGGAGTTGGGCAGGTGTTAGAGCTGGCTTTGAGATCCTCCCGAATCTGTCCTGGCTTCTCCCTTCGTATTCTCTGCTAATAAGAAGGCACAAAGGACTGAGCTCAAGCCAAGCTTATCCTCAGTAGAATCGCGTGAGACGGGAATGACCATTGTAAAATACGTCATGTTCAAAATTAGATTCACGTGTGGTTCTAATTGAGTAAAGATAAATGATAAAGAAAAAGGCTAAAAAGACAAAGCCAAGGCGTTTTTTGAAAGTTGAACTTCGTTTTAACGCGCAGATACGGGTCTTTTTTGGGTGCGCCGAGACACATTGCAATAACCTAAATTCATTTCATTAGAATTCGGTGTTTTTACGAAACCGTTTTGCTCGAAAACTTTGCACCTGAACATAAACAGCTGAACCTCAGCGCTTTGGATATCTGGCACCAAAACTTCATTAAACCTTGACCTAGCTGAAAAAGTGATCTTGGGTGCTTCTATGCGGCTATTTGTTACTATAGGTACATTTACTCGATATACCGCATTTACGCATTTGAATCAATTAAACTTTGGCTTGGGTTTCGGTGGCTATTTGATGCGATTAGTTCATTTATTTTCATGACAAGATAAGACAATTAGGACATGAGTTTAGTCAGAGGTTTAAGCTAAGATGTAGGGTTTCGCTTAGCCTCATGTCTCGGCATACGCTTAGGCTTACCCTTATGCTTAGGCTTATTCTAAGGCTTGGTATTTTGCTTAGGTTAACGCTAAGGTTTAGCCTTATGCTTAGCATTATGCTTAGCTTTATGCTTAGACTGAAGTAACTGTACTGATAATGTAACGTACATGCTTAGGATTAAGCCAAGGCAAAATCCTAGGGCGCGACAGCGCCCTAGTTATGAATGGGTGATCGAGTTTTTTGGACTTACATGTCTCAAGTTTAAGCTCCTTGGATATTGGTTGAAACCTAGGACATATATATATCAATCGAAAGCTCTAGTTGAGATCTCGATGGGAAAAATCGTAGAATTTTGATTTTGGCTCTGGTATTTTAGAAAGATTGATTGGTATAGTTCAAAATTTGAGCAAAACCTGACAAATGAAACAATAACTTCTGCCATAAATTGCCGCCTTTATGAATGAGCAGTAGAGTTTTTAGATGAAATTTCTAATAAAATGGTTTCACAATTCAAATAGAAATGTATCACGATTCCTTTGCATCTTGTCTATAACTTTTTGATGATTGAAAATTCATAAGCTTCTCATGCTGTAGCATTTTAGTCTTGTACATAAATGTACCTTTAGTTGAAAATTACCTTCTATGCTTAGGTTAAAAAGATGTTTTCATATTGCGAACTAAAATTCATGCAGCCTAGCGACATGCTAAAGCATTGCTATGTCTTTGAAAGCGACCGATTGAAATCTACCAGGTGGGCGTTCATATAATGCTACTTGAAGGCGAAGCTTAGGGAAAATTCCTGAGCTAGCGAGCAAAGGATAGGAAATATTCTTGTTATGCGCCAGTAGGAAAGGTGAGATTGAAGTTTCTGGCAAAGGCCATCGAGGGAGTAGAGCTGCGTGATAGCTTTTTTTAGGTTGCACACGACCTTACTTTTGTTGCATATTACTTGAGAAGATCAGACGGGGGTTATTGGGGCTGTGCGAGCGGAGCGGAAGCACAGTCCCCTCTTAGCCAAGGACCAACCCTATTACGGATTTTGAAAATATGATTGCCTGCCAAATATTCCATGGGCAGTTTACAGTGCTGCGAGTAGGCTCAATGGACGCAGCAAACACAGAGCTTTAATCAAAAAAAAGTTCATTAAATTTGGTTGAGAATTGACCAAGTTATGGCCAAAAAACTTTTTAAAAAGTGTCCGTCCGTTATCCGTTCGCCATCCGCCGTGCGCCGTGCGCCGTGCGCCGTACGTTCTGACCGGGAGGCATACTGGCAATATCTGGGGCTCCAGTCTCAATGTCACTATAGTATATCGACCCTGGAGGGTGCCATGGTGGGTCCAGAATATTGATTTTCGACCTCCTTTATGCCGAAATTGAGGTTGGAAAATCGATTGAACGTAAGGGGGGACCCTTACAAAAAAAATCTTAAATCTTAAATAACTTTTGCTAGGATGCTCAAAGGGAAAAAACAAGCTCAGATTCGGAATTCTGGCGAAAAACTACACAAAACCTGCCTATAAAACAATAAAATTTTGCAAAAATTTTTTTTGACTATTTTTGACTTATAGGGTGCACTGTAATAATCCTAAAAAAGATATGCTGCCCAGTGGTGGTGGTTTAAGTTAATTTTGAGTCTAGATATGAAACCGGCTCAAAAAATAGATACGATTTGATACCAAACAACCATAGGTGCAAATCTGGTCTTCATGTGCTTCTACCAGGCCATGGTGTACAAGCAGCTCATCATCAACTTTGTCTTGGGGCATTTTAAAGGGTTTTTGGCCTCAATAACTGCACCATTTAGGTAAATTGGGGCGTAGATTACGAATCGTTTGTCCATTTGCTTACACATTGTCTTCGTGGGCTTCTACCAGGCAGTGGTGTACAAGCAGCTCATCATCAACTTCGTCTTGGGGCATTTTAAGGGATTTTTGGCCTCAATAACCACACTCTTTAGGTAAATTGGGGCGTAGATTACGAATCTTTTGTCCATTCCCTTACACATTGTCTTCATGGGCTTCTGCCATGCCGTGGTGTACAAGCCCCTCATCATCAACTTCATCTTAAAGCATTGTATTGGGCATTAGGCTGTTTGTTGGCCTTTGGCTGTTCAAATTGGATGAAATTACTGAAATTGTGAATCTCCGCTTCAGTGTTTTTCACTCTTAGCTGGTCTCTTTATAATGCTTGTAATCAAGTTAGCTTGGGCATCAAGGTTGTAGATGGCGCATGTGGGTGAGGTGTTTGAGCTGGTAGACATGCTGCTCCCCCTGCGTGACCATAGCCTCGTCCAGCATCCCGCTGCGAGAGCCGCCCCGGCCTTGCTTCCCCCCCATCGCCCTTCTTTCATCCTCTGCCCTGCCCCACACTCTCCTCACTTCTGCTTTTTGGTTCGGTTTAGTAAAGAGACCCCGGAGGTGGTGGACATCCCGCACCGCAGCATGGAGAACACGGCCGGCTAGGGCAAGGAGGACCTCGTCAGTGGCTTCGCCAACGTCTCCATTGCCTTCCTCTTCAACCCCGCCCTCTCCCGCAAGTCCTGGAGCGCCGACACCGCCTGGCCCTTCAGTTTTTGAGCCCCTGCCCAGATCTCCGCTTCCTCCAAGCCTCCCTCCAGCGCCTCCGCTAGCCTGGACTGGGACGCTTGCTGGACCTCGCCTCGCCTGCACCCGGACAGCCCCGCCGCCCACTATGCCAGCAGATGGGACGGCTCCGGTGTGCACCTCTCTCCCTTCGAGGCACCGATCTTCCACTTCTCGGACTCCCTCAAGGCTATCCTCCCCTCTCTCCTCATCTCTTGCTTCCTCATCTTTCCCGTCTCCATCATCCTCTCCCTCTCCTCCTCTGTGCTGCTTCGCTCTTGCCCAGTCGTGCACTCTACGCCGTGGCAGAGTTGAGCACACAGACCCATTTCGTCATGTCCAGCCCCACCCCCCGCCAGTCTCCAGATGCCTCCCCACCCCCCTCCAAGCCCCCACTCACCCTTCCCGCCTCCCACCTCCCGCGCCGTTCAAACCCTCCCGCCAACTCTTCCCGCCACCAGACCCCCGCCCGGGCTCCCGCCACGCAGGACAACCGCGTGCCCCACATCCCTACGCCCACACGCGCCTACCCCTACAACCCCACGCACAACCACGCCTCCTACTTCAAAGCCCCTCAGCCCTGCTCAGCCTCCTGCCCAGCGCCCAACAACCACACCCAGAACAAGCTTTGATGCGCCAACTGCGAGTCCGTCTGGTGTCGCCGTGGAGAAGAAGCGGCCTGGGCTCCTGCGGGAGCACTCCCTACGATGGGCTGGCAGGCCGGGGACATGAAGACGAGACACACAGGCTGTGCGGTGCGCTGGATCTGCCTGCCCTGCCAGGACCACCACGGACTCCGTCCTTGCCCTGCTCTACATCAGCTCCATCAGCAAGGCCTCTGTCGTCGCCTGGCCACCCTCGGCGGGTTCTCACCCAACCGCATCCTCTTTCCTCTACTCGTTGAGGGGGAGACGGAGCAAGAGCCGCGGGAGTTGCCAGAGGACATGGACACGGAGCAGCGTCCGGACAGCTCGGCCCTGGTGCCAGCAGGAGAAGGAGCGGCATCCGGTGGGGAGGGCGACGACCCTGCCCCCGTCCTTCCACATCACTCCGTCCAACCTCCTGGCCCTCCGCTACAGCCACCTTGCTCTTCTCGGCCGGAGGAGGACCGCCTCCAGATCTACCAGGCCTACTACCGGGGCATCGTGGATCAGGTGGAGCGGGGAGGGCTGGGGCTGACGGTCCCGCCTCAGATGCTCAGCGCCAACGACCGGGAGCACCTGGAGCCCTTCATCGCCGCGCCGGCGGAGGGCGGCACCTTCCCGCTTGACAACGACCTCGCCGACCTCCTGGCCCAGCAGCGAGCGGACTGGGAGCTGCAACAGCGCCGAGAGACCAGTCTCACCTCAGCCGACGTCAGCCGCATTGCCGGGGCAGCCGCTCAGCTGCCTCCCAGCCTTTGCATCGCTTCCGCTTTCCCGGCCAACAGCCCTGCCAGAGGCCTCGCAACCTCCGCTCCAGCCGCCAACCTCTCTGCAGAAGGCTCCATTCTCAACCGTGAGCATGATAACTTGGACTTGGAGGAGACGGGGGAGGAGCAGCAGCCGCCGGAGCCGGAGGAGACGGGCAAGACGGGGGCCTCTGTGGCCGCCAGGTCCAGCCGGGACCCAGGCCAGCGCCGTGCCCCACGGGGACCTCTCTTCTCACTGCCTGGCCTTCTCGACACTCCCAACGAGCTTCTCCTGCCTCCGCCTCGCTCTGGTGGGATCCCGGAGTCCGAGTGGAAGCGCCGGCGAGCGGCGGAGCAGTCGGCGTCACGAGGACAAGCTTCGCCTCCTTCTCCGGCCAGCCGCGGACGCCAGCGTCATTGCCGCCCGCCGCCCACTACGCCCTCTCGACCTCCGCCTACCTCTCCTGCTTCTCAGTCCTCAGCTCCTGCTAGACTGGCAGCAGAGGCCGCTCACCTACAACAGGAGAACCGGGCCCTGCGATGCCAGAGCGCCAAGCATGAGCAGCGTCTCCTGGCCGCCACCGCCGTGGACTTCTGCTATCAGGGTCATATCCAGGCCCAGGAGAACCTTCTAGACCGGGAACGGGAGCTTCGCCGACGAGCAGAGGAGGCCCAGTTCCACGCCCGTGTGGAGGCCCAAGCCCACCACCAGGCCTACCAGACCCAGCGCGAGGAGACGGAGCGACAGCGTCTGGAGGCCAAGCGTCTGCGTCAAGAGCAGCTGCGAGAGCAAGCTCATCTTCAGCAGGCCGTGGACGCTGCGCGCCGTCAGGCCCAGGAGGCCGCCCGCCATCAGGAGGAGGAGATTGCGGAGCTGCAACGTCAGATCGCCGCTCTCACGGCAGACGTCTGCCGAGCACCTTGGCAGCCTCTCCATCCGCCCCGAGTTGGCCTGGGACGGGGAGCATCCTCTCCGCCACCGCCGCCTCCGGCGCCACCAGAGCCTCGCCTACAAGCCCTTCCTCACCTCCCCACCGCCCAGCAACGTCTCCCGGCGACGGCAGCCCCGGCCCCGGTGGACGGCTACGATTTGTGCGAGGAGGATGGAGGACCAGAGGAGCGTCGGTCGGGGCACCATCCGCTGGCTGGCCACCGACGTCCGGCCCCGCCTCTCTCCGCCTCTCCGACCCCACCGCCATCCAAGCGCCCCTACTACGGCGCCCAGACCTCAAGGAACCCTGGCCCCGCTGACCGCCTGGGACGCTACGTGGACGACGTACGCTTTCCCCAGTACCCGGCTCAGGAGGAGGACGAGCGCCCCGGCCCCATCCGACAACGGGATCCTCTGCCTACGCGCCGTCATCCAGCCCCGCCTGCGCCGGACACAGAGGAGGATTGGGAGTCAGCCACGCCGCCAGAGACACGCCATGCAGCAGGAGGAGACGGGCGCATGGATCCGCCGCCAGCCTCCAGCTCCGGCCCTCGCCTTCCGCACACCACCACCGCCATGCCGGTCCTCACCAGCTACCAGCCCTCCGCCCACCTAGCTCAGCTACAAGGCAACGGCCAGCGTCTTGGCCCGCCGCGGGGAGAAGGAGCAGGAGGAGCGGGAGCGGGAGGAGGAGCGGGGCAGCCGGGAGGACGGGGACCGCAGCACTCTGCCGGACTGCCGCCTCCAGGCCTCGTCCCCATCCAGCCGACTCCGGCCCCGAGCTCTGCACACCAGACCAGCGCCCTCATGCCCGCTTTCGTGGACCACGCCACTGACCGTCGCCCCCGCAGCCTGGCTACAGCCCCGAGCCGCAGCCTCTTGGCCGCCTTCTGTGTCACCGCCGAGGGGCCCCGAGGACGGGTGGAGCTCAACGTGGTCTGTGACACCGGCGCCTCCAACACCTGGATCTCGCGCTTCGCGGTGAAGAAGCTGGGGCTGCGGCCCCGAGGACGAGTGACGACGGGGGTGTGGACGGCGGGCAGCTCTGAGGCTCAGCTCATCTGCTCTCGCTTCGTCCGCCTCAATGTCTGCACCGCCGACGGCGGCCTCTTCCCCATTGATGGCCTGCAAGTGGAGCGCATCGCGGACGGGTGCCGCATCGGCAGCTTTGAGCTGGAGACCAGCGTCCTGCCCAACGAGGCCTTCGCCACCTTCAACCTGCCCACTCTTGCCTCCTGCCCCTTCCCAGTCCATGTGCTTCTCAGCCTGGACTTCTGGGAGGAGATCTTTGGAGACGCCAGCCACCTGCGCCTCACCCGAGGCCTCAGCCTCTACCGGACGGTCTTTGGCCCGGTGCTACAGGGCCGTGTGGACGAGGAGCTGGTGGTGGCTGCGGGGGAGACTACGACGGACGGGACGGCGCTGCTGGCCCTGGACCCGGATCCCACCGCCACCAACCTGGACAGTCGTCTGGAGAGCCTCCTCGCCAAGCAGATGGAGGTGGACTTCCTCGGCACCGGCTACGGCCTCGAGCCCAAGGAGAGCGCCTTCGACGTCTGCGCCCGCATCTTCGACACCCACCGCCTCGACGACGGATGATTCGAGGTTGGGCTGCCACTCAAGCCAGAGATCTACTCCCTCAGCTCCAACTATCACCTCTCCCTCCGCCGGCAGCAGCGCCTGGAGGCCAAGTCGACTGTGGAGGAGATGCGCCTTCACTACAAGGAGTTCCACAAGTTCATCCGCCAGGGCATCCTCGTCCCCTCCACCTACGGCCCCAAGCCTCCCGCCTCCGACTCCGCCCAGCTCCCTCGTCACTTCCTGGCCCACAGCTCCGTCTTCAAGATCGGCGGCAATGGCCAGCTCAAGGTCCGACCCGTCGTCGACTGCTCCGCCAAGTCCTCATTGGGCAAGAGCCTCAACGACTGCCTGGAGATGGGGCCGAGTCTGATCGAGGATCTCCTGCGCCTGCAGCTCCGTCGCGTGCTCATCAGCGACCTCTCCTCCGCCTTCTACGGGATCCAGGTCCGCGAGGAGCATCGGCGCCTTCTTCAGGTCTTGCTCCCTTGCGACTACACCCAGCCCATCAGCCCTCGCAACGTCCACGCCTATTCCTACACAAGGCTCATCATGGGGGCCAGTCCGTCGCCCAACCTGCTGCTCTACACACTGAACCAGCTGGCCAAGGAGGCGCTGGACGGGACGGGGAACATGTCAGCCTGCGGCCTGAGCGAGGAGGAGCTGGCGGAGCTGCCGCGTCAGCTGTACGTGGACAACCTCATCTCACGCTTTGAGAGCGCCAAGGACGGGCGCCGCCTTGCCTCCAGCTTACAGCGTTTCTTTGCCCAAGCGCAACAGAAGCTCTGTCAGTTTGCCTCCAAGGACGTCGCTGCCCTGGCCGAGCTCGCGGAGGAGGACGTCTGCTCCAAGATGTCCATCAAGAACCTCGGCCTCCAGTGGACCACCGGCACCGACTCCATCTCCCCAGTCCTGCCCGACCTCACCTTTGACGGCACCCTCACCCGCCGCATCCTCCTGTCGCTCACCGCCAAGATCTACGACCCCACCGGCTATCTCTCTCCCGCCCTTCTGGAGGCCCGCCTGCTGCTGCAGTCTGCCTTTGCGCCCAAGGAGCCCTGGGACATGCCGGCTTTGGACGAGACGGTTGCCGCCTGGGACAAGATCCAGTCCGGCTTCGGCCACCTCTCCAACCTCTCCTATCCCCTCTGCCTCATTGGGCCCCGAGACACCACCTACCGCCTGGTGGTCTTTGCGGACGGCAGCGAGCGCGCCTACGGATACGTAGCCTACCTGGTGGTGGAGCGGAGCGAGGAGCTGGGCGCCCAGAGCGAGTCCGCCGGCCTCAACGACATCCGCTTCGTCCTGGCCAAGAGCTGACTGGTGCCTGCGACCAAGAAGGGCCTGATCAAGAGCGTGCCCCGGGTGGAGCTGTGGGGCGCCCTGCTTGCCACCCGCGCCATCGCCTACCTCCGCGGCCTCCTACAGCCTCGCTCAACCTCTCCTACTGGTACCACCGCAGGACCCAGCTCCACGCCTACGAGCACAAGCGCATAGAGGAGATGCAAGAGAGCTGGAGCAGCTTCGGGGATGCGGCCGTCTGCTACGTGCCCACCTCCGAGAACGCCGCGGACGCCCTCACCAAGCCCATTCCCGCCTCCTCACCCATCCTCCGCAACTTCCACTCTGGTCCGGCCTTCTTGCGCCGGCCTGTCAAGGACTGGCCCAGCTGGGCCCCGCCGGCCTGCGACAAGGGTCTGGAGACGGGAGTTCCGCAAGCCCACAAGGCCAAGGACCCGGCGGTGGAGAACAAGACGCTCATCCTCGCCGCCATCCACGCCGAGCCATCCTTTGCCGACCAACTGCTCATCGCCGACCTTCCCTACCACCAGATCGTCAAGAAGCTTGCCTGGCTGCTGCGGTGGCAACAGCGCGCGACGATGCCCCCCTTGGGGCCCAAGCTGACCAAGCGGGAGCTGGAGGAGGCCGAGCTGCGTCTGCTCCTTCTCCTACAACGCTCCGTCTATCCGCTCATCTTCGCCCGGGGCCTCAATGGGGGACGCCGGGGCAAGAAGAAGACCAAGGAAGAGTGTCAGTTGGCGCTGCAGTGGCGCCCGGACGGGTTGCTGGGCATTGGCTCCCGCATTGCCAACCTTCAGCCCATCCTCCTGCCCGGCGGCCACCCTCTCACCCGGCGCCTCATCCTACACAGCAATACGAACGAAACCAGGA
>JASANA010011681.1:0-19769 GCA_030248095.1 Ptycholaimellus sp. GST1_10
TTTTGGACAGGCTAATGGGTGTAAATAAAAGGGTTCGGCTACCTTGTGGTGAAACGCAGCCAAGATAAAAATAAACAAAAAACCTTAAACTCAAAAAAATAGCTAAAAAAACCTCAAAAACAAGACAGCAGAGAAATTGCGAAGTAGAGTTTATCCAATTCTCAATTTCTAATCAAATTTTTGACGCAACTCAATCGCTTTGACATTTGAGGGCGTTAAAAAACCGTCTTCAAATAAAAGCCACAGCTCTTTGACTTCTCAGGTAACCATTTATCGCGATGCCATGGCTTTCAGATTAATTGTTTCCACATTTTAGGTTCTAATATCGCATCTTCAAATTTCATTGGCAGCAGGTTTCATGGCTAAGAAGAAAAGCAAAGCTCAAAATGAGGCTACGAAACCTCCATCTGAAACTGTCCAGTTGGCTAGTGAAATTCCGATCCAGCAAGCACTGGCAGAGCTCTTTGTCAATTTTCGCGTTAGCTTCCCAGTTCATTCTGAGGTCAACAAAACCTGTGTTTTATGCACGGCAAAATCAATTGAACACCACTTTTTCAAAGCAGCGCCAAAATTCCGCTAGAAACTATACCACCTCCTCTATTATATCTTGCCCAAAACTGGCATATTGGGCTGGCGCGAGGGAGCAAAGCGAACCTTCAGCGCCCAGCCCCTCTTTTCGACCTAGGTGTACGTTTTTGGGGTTATTGCTAGATCTCAATTTTGATAAGGCTGCTGCTCGTCACAGAAAGCTCCAATCGTTTTAATTCTTTTTGCAATGGAAAGAGCAACATCGAATTGACTATAGTTTATCTTTTGACTTTTGCCCAAAACTATTTATTTAACAATGAAAAATGCCAAAAACCATTTGTCCGAACTCCTCCTTCTTCTCCTTCTCCTTCTCCTTCTGCTCCGCATCTATTCAATGGACGATAGTAGGTATTCATTTTATCCCCCCGCCCCCTGCCCCCGGTCACTGGGCTTTATCATATAGTCATTTATTGATAAATCTGAAGTTAGGCTAAGGTGGCATATGCCGCAGTGGTGTAGTGGTGTACGCGATTGGTCAGATGAATGATCCTGGCAGGTTCGTATCCTTCTCAAACATTCTTTTTTTTTGTCTGTTTAAAGTTGAGAAAACAACTGGTATCATCGGAAGGCCTGATGTAAAGCTCTATTTTCCCAAAAATCGATTCTCCTTAACAAAAACTAAGAAAATTTCTCAAAAATTTTTATGTTTGCCTATAGATTTGCATTGTAATTTCCGATTTGAAAATTTTTTTTTAAGTTTTTGTTTTTTATTTTTTTATTTATCTAATAAAATTCTAGCTAAATATATAACCAACATTATAAAATTTGTATTTATACATTTTATACTATATTAAAAGTGGAAGAAATATCTGGTACCATCGGCAGGCCAAATGTGGGTCTCTTTTCTCCAAAATTTGCAATTGACTCGAGTAAAAAGTAAAGGAAATACATTTTATACTAGTTGAATCTGCTGCGTCATCTGCATTTTGTTTTGGGGCGCACAGGGAAAGAGACAATGATCTGCGCGCCAAAAACAAAATGCAACTGTCCAAGCAGCAGATTCCACTAGTATAAAATGTATTTCCTTTAATTTTTACTCGAGTCAATTGCAAATTTTGGAGAAAAGAGACCCACATTTGGCCTGCCGATGGTACCAGATATATGGATGAAGTCCACGCTATCAAAACGCGCTATTATTTGTAGGTGGGAACCCCCCCCCCCCCTCCATCACATCTTTGCATCTTTGAGGACTTCACCTCCACCCTTTTTCCAGTTTCTGCCCAAATAAAATCTCTAAAAAACTAAATCTTGTTCTGTTCAAATCAAAGCGTGCATTTTGTGACACAGGAGGTGCGCCGCTCCCCTTCGCCCACTTTCTGCCTCTTCTGGAGCTTGGTGGCTCTGGCGCTCTGCTCCATCTGCCTTGTCCAGCTCTACTACCAAACCCGGGACTTCTTCAACCTAGGTTCCTTTTCATCCTTTTCATCCGGAGCCAGCGGATCAATATATTCTTCTCCGACCAGCGGTGGAGACCAACACAGAGCTGGAGTGGCCTGATGCACTGGATCTGCCCTCTGTCAGCATCTGCACGGATGCCTGGCTTCGAGTGGCTGCCTTCGAGGCTCTGCCGCCAGAAACCACCGACTACATTCGCTTCCTTTTTGAGTCCAGCTTTCTTTGGCGCGTAGGGAAGGGATTAGGACTGATTCTGTCAAAATGGGGACAGAGAAAGGTCATGCAAGCAGTTCGACTTTCGACTCAAACTGCACATGTTTCCTAAAAGCAGATCAACAGATATGTCAAACGTCTAATCGATAAGGGATTGCATTCACATGCCAAATTCAACCGTTGCTGGGTAAGC
Organism: Ptycholaimellus sp. GST1_10; assembly: GCA_030248095.1. NCBI lineage: Eukaryota > Metazoa > Nematoda > Chromadorea > Chromadorida > Chromadoridae > Ptycholaimellus > Ptycholaimellus sp. GST1_10. The sequence continues at coordinate 2,390 of JASANA010011681.1, forward strand.
CTGTGTGGGTAAGTTAATTAGTGAAGCCATAAAATCTAGCAAAACCCTCATTTCATTAACTTCTGCAGCATTCGAAAATGGTGCAATCACTTGGACCTTAATAGGACCTCAACCGATGCCGTACAGCTTTACTCGGCTTCCGAAGTAGAGCTATTGGATAGAAAGACTCCATCTGACATGAAGACACGAAAAGTTAGTGTACTTGTGCAAGGGGAGAAAGGGGAGAAAAATACATACCTGAAAGGGCTTGGTGGAATTCGTGGAGAGCTTTGCGTACGGTTGTGATGAGCTGGTTCCCGGCTGCTTTGTTGATGGTGAACTTTTAAACTGCTGCGACCTGGCAACACCATTCTTCCATATCAATGCCATGTGCTGGCATTTCAACTTTAGCGGAAGGTTTGCACATGACTTTAATTTTTTTGGGCATCTAAAAAATTTACGTTTAAAACTGTCGTCTAACAAATTTCACTACATTTCTTTAATGTTTCTTAGAAAGTCCAATATCCAGTTCAAAATTTGATTGATAGTAACGCTTAAAAAATTATGTACCTTTAACAAAATCGTTAAAAAAATCTAATAATTTTTAGCCAACCGAATTGCTTTTATTATCCATTATTGAGGCAACAGCGTGAGCCTGGTGCTGAGAATGGAATAACTTTCTTCACACACAGCCATGGCGCCAAGTTTCAAAAGGTTTAGCTAATCCTGACTGAGGCTCAATTCAATTTCAACTCTTCTGCAACAATTTTTACCAGCAAACTTTATGCTGCAATATTTTCTATATTCTTTGCCAGCGCTACTGCGAGCTGACCTCAATAGTGGAGACGCCTCCGAACACGCCCTGCCCCTGGTACGTCAGCATTCAGCCAGAGTACTCGGACAGCCCATTCGAAAAGGACTACTTTATTGCGATGTTTGTTTCTTTTTAATTTTTTAATGTTTTTCCTAAGGTTTTTATCTATTTTTTCATTATTATTATTTTTCTAAAGCTGCTGCATCGAGAAATATTACACAAAAAAGTAAAATTAAAATTTAAAATATGTTGATAAATTGCGATAGTTTACTGGGCAATTGAACAGCAGATTTTATTAGTTTTTTATTTGATTTTGTCTTAACCATATAGAAATAACTTAACGGCATAAACAACGTAGTAGTGCGAATTCATTTCAGCTTTTACCACCACTTCAAATGTGCAGGGTTCACGTTTACTTTCATTGACCGTTTTTGTTTGTGTTCGTCGCCGCGTTGAGCTATTTTGAGGCTTGAGATTGAAAAAAGTTTGAAGCTCTAAAATTTAGGTTTGGACAAACTAACTAAAAAATAAACCGGCTGTTTAGAAGATAATTTTTGTGCGAAAAGAAACGAAACAAATATTTGATGCCATTTGAGAGCTGCAGCAACCACGACAAGCCTGAGCCGACTGGAATTCACCGGCCAGGGACCGCCGTATACGAAGTGCGACAGCAGCGAGACCGAGCTAAAGGTCTTCAAGCAGTACGATGCTCAGCTTTGTCGACGGGAGCTGTTGGGGAAGCTCTACCTAAAGGTCCCTCCCTCAATTACCTACCTATCTGGATCAAAGAAACAGCCTCAGCTTGGTTTTAGCATTAACGGATTCTCTTGGGTACCATAGCTTAGACTGCTGGACTAGTGTTTGAGAGGGCAAATCATAAATGTGAATGCATTCATAATTTGCCAGCTATACAAATTTGGCAGCGATTATTTGAGCACCCTTAAAAATATAGTAGGGGGAATCAAATGTTTCCAATCAGTCTAGCAGAGGCATTAGTGCAGACTAGTACATTGGTGTAATGGACTGCAGAATTGTGGCTGCTTGCCTTTCGGGCACTACCTGCATCGTGATTGGGACCAGCAGCAGTCCATCTGCAACGCTTCCACACTCTATCACTGCACCTACCGCAGCAGACTCACTCCAGAGGCTGGCACTGATTTTATCGCTCACTTTATTTTCATTAGGGCCAGAACGTTCCCGGACTTTCCGGAAAAGTTCCTTCTTTTCCAATCAATCTTGCTAGTTGGGCGTATGCCTACCAGGAGTAGGGGCTCGTGCTGATTTTCGAAAAGTCCGCGAACGTCCTGGAGAATTTTCTTTCTATTTTACCATTTTAATATAGACCTCATTTTATTTTATGTCTTTTTTTCGACAGTTAAATTGATTAACTCTCGTTTTGTAAAATTCAAAACCATATCTTTTTAAAATATAAAACAATCTCATCAAAACAACAAAACAATATAAAATTGAAGACATCAAATTTTTTTAGGAAAGACGTCAGTGCCAGCCAAACTGCCGACGCACCTTCTTTACCAGGCACATTTCCAAGATCCAGTAAACCTTGCTCATCATTAGCTGCTTCCCCATCCTTTTTTTTGGCAGAGGTCGACTGAATGTGGCCAAGTACTTTCCCGACGCCGACGACGAGACTTTGTCTGGGAACTAGTTATTTTTATTTCTTCAATTTTAATTCAATTTTATTTTTTTAGTTTATTTTACTTTGTTCCAATTTCAATGCACACAAAGCTTTCCTTTGCTTCAGCTCGACCATATTTGTGGGCTACAAGGACCTGGTGGTGCACAGAGTGCGAGAGAGTCCAGCTTTGTCCACTGCTGATTTCCTCTCCAAAGTAGCAGATTGCATCTTAAGACGATGAAAAGAGAACTATTGAGACTGGGGTCCTGAGGTGGGTGGAGCACTGAGTCTATGGCTGGGCATCAAGATCATGAGCTTTGCCCAGTTCCTCTACTTCCTCGCCTGGTGGCTGAAGCGAAAGATTCGGCCAGACACAGCCACCAAAGCCCCTGTAGGAGCCAAAAAAGCCACAATTTTTGGTAGTCCTAAACTTATGGTTCAATTGGGTTTGAAATTCATGAGGATTTTGTTAGAATTGCAGCTACTCCGGCGTTGCAGTATTGAGCGCTCATATGATAAACTTCGAGATGAAGAAACTAAGTTTAGAATTCGACGCATCACGTCACTAGTGGTGGAATACATAATTTATTCCGGCAATTTTGCAGAAAAGGGTCTTTTATTCTGGAATAGTCAAGTTTGCATTAAGCTTTAAGGCTTCGCAAGCGAAGCCTACGCAGTTGCCACTATACAATGTTTTTTGACTAAGCCTAAGCCTTTCATAGAGTCAGTATACCGATTACCGATTGTGATATCTGTAGAATAATAAAAGACCATATTCTGCAACATACCCTTTATTCCTTTATTTATTGGAGCGTTGGTATGTTAATCGTTTATTTCGGTGAAGGGATAAAGAAGGGTCCGAAACTTGTAGGGCTCGTAAAATATTATCGAGAACAATTCCCAAAATATCATTCTACAAAACGTTAACACCAGCTTTTTAAAAAAAAATAAAAAGATTTTTTGAAAAATATTTGAAAGAAAATGGAACAAAAACATCAGAAGCCACACCAGCCGCTTGAATCACAGCCAAAGCATTCTTCAAACCCTTTGCGTACGATTGTTTCGGCCTCACTTTTGTCAACCACGTGAACAATGGCTCCACTGAAATGGCCTTTTTATAAACACTTCTTCAAATTCAGCTGATACCTGCATTCCGGGACCGAGTTTTGGTGGCGTTGCACATTGCCCCGTTGACTTTGCCGATAGCCGCAAGCTCCGCAGGCAAACGGCTTTATCTTCAGGCAACTCGTGATATGCTGCACCATGCACTGAAGTCTGCTGCAATATCCCCTTCTTATCACTGTTCAGAACTCCTAAACGTCCAAACCGTTTACGTCGACCCCACTGAAAAAATTTGTAGCAGCGTTTGCAGGTGCTGAAATTGGCTTTGGCAATTCCTTCCGTTTTTGAGCCATTACCCAGAGTCTCATCCTTGGTTCTAGTTTCGGGAATAGAGGAGCTTTTAAACTGATACACAAAGGAACTACTGCTGTCCTGGCCATAATTAATGTCTGGTGCTTCCACAATCAGATCCGTGAGTGCTTGTGCTGCAGAAGTAGTGAGTGCAGAGTGGCTTCAGAAGGAGAGCTCGTCTGAAAACCGCACTCCGAACAGGTCCACTTTGGGGTGCTGGCAAAGTGTCCAAAGTGGAAGCGGCTCAAATGAGATGGTAGCTCAGACTTGGGTATTTCGATCATACAGCGAGGACATTGCATGGTTTGGCCGCTGTGAAACAGAATGAGAGTATGCTGTGTAAATTGGATCAATAAGGTACAAGGTAGGTACATTTATGGAGAGGAATTGGGCTGGCGCGAATGGAGCTTTAGCGGAGTGTCAGCGCCCAGCCCCTCTTTTCGACCCAGGTGTATGTTTTGAGGGTTATTGCCAGATCTTGAAACTGATAAGCGTTTTTCTCAACATTGCCTGCACCAATTGATGAGATTTTTGCAGCATTGGAAAGAACAACATCGAATTGTGGGGGGTACTCGCGAAAATTAGCAAAATATGGCTTCCTTTGCTTTGAAAATTTGCAAACAAAAGTGCCGCACGAACTCCTTCCCTTCCCTTCTTCCCTTCTTCCCTTCCCTTCCCTTCTTCGCATCTACTCCATGAACGGGTGTAGGTATTCATTTCATCCCCCATCCCCTTCCCTCGGGTCTTCAACTGCGCAGATTTGTGCATTAAAAATAGGCTATTTCCTAGCTTAATCCATGCGCCCCTGTGGTGTAGTGGTAAGATGATTAACTTTTCGCTGAGCCTATTGGGTTCTAAATTTTTCATTTTATTAACAATTATTTTTTTTTACTAGCAAATATTTGGTTTTTGTTAATAATTATTTTTTATAATAAAATATCAATTTTTTTATTTTATTTTTTGTATGCTTAAAGTTGAGGAAATATCTGGTACCATTGGCAAGCCAAGAGTAAAACTCTTTTCTCCCCAAAAATTGACTGCCCCGAGTACAAAGCCAACAAAATTGATCTACTACTAATGGAATATTATTGAATGCTTTTAAAGTTGAGGAAATAACTGGTACCATCGGCAAGCCGAAATATAGCACTTTTCTTCTGAAAAAATCGATTGCCCCGAGTGTAAAGCCAAAGAAATTGCCCTATTACTAGTGAAATCTGCTGTGTCACCTGCATTTTGTTTGAGCGCGCATGAAAAGAGCCCTGGAACTGCGCGCGAAAACAAAATGCAAATGCCTCACAAGCAGATTTCACTAGTAATAGGGCAATTTCTTTGGCTTTACACTCGGGGCAATCGATTTTTTCAGAAGAAAAGTGCTATATTTCGGCTTGCCGATGGTACCAGTTATACAAATTGTAGTGGCTCAGCTGATTCCACTGTTAGTAGTTTTATTTCCTTGCATTTTAGCTTGGGCCATTTTACAGTTTGGGAGAAAAGAGCCACTCGTGCCGAATATTTGAAGCGTAAGACAAGGCCAGACACCGTCTCCAAAGCCCCTGTAGGAGGCAAAAAACCATAACTTATGATCAAATAAGTTTCGAGATCGATGAGAATGTTGTTGGCGTTGCAGTTACTCCAGCGCTGAAGTATTGAGCGCTCATGTGATAAAACTCGAGGTGAAGAAATCGAGCTCGAAGGTCTAGGCATATAAAGTTAGTTGTGTTGGAATACTCTTCATTGCAATTGTTGTTTGCTTATTTCGCGATTAGGAATAAATTGGAACCAAACATCAGAATCCACACCAGCCGCTTGAATCACACCCAAAGCATTCATCAAACCCTTTGCGTACGCTTGTTTCGGCTTCTTTCCTGTCGACCACTTGAACAATGGCTCCACTGAAATGGCTTTTTTAAATAAATACTCTTCAACTGATTCGAATGAGCTGATGCCTGCATTTTGGGACCGAATTTTGGTGGCGTCGCACATTGCCGCGTTGACTTTGACGGAAGCCGCAAGCTCCGCAGGCAAACGGCTTTATCTTCAGGCAACTCGCGATGTGATAGACCATGCACTGAAGTCTGCTGCAATTGGCCTGGCGCGAGGGAGCGTAGCGACCGTCAGCGCCCAGGCCCTCTTTTCGATCCAGGTGTCATAATCGAGGGTCAATGCTAGATCTTAAAATTGATAAGGCTCTGGTTCGCCACAGACAAATCCAATCGATGTAATTCTTGTTGCATTGGAAAGAGCATCCAAAAATTAGTCTACACTCGCGAGAACAGCCCCAAAAACTTGGTATTACATGGATAAAAACAAAAACAAAGTGCCGTACGAACTCCTTCTGCTGCTCCTGCTGCTCCTGCTGCTGCTCCTTCGCATCTGCTAATGAACGGGTGTAGGTATTCATTTTATCCCCCACGCCCCCAACCCCCGGTCCTTTAGCCTCAGTCCTTTAGCTCAGCCGTATGACCCAGTAGTGTAGTGGTGTGTGCAATTGACACGATACGTGTGTCTACTAGGTTCGATTCCTAGGCTAGACATTATTTTTGCATATTTTTATTGGTTAAATCATTGGTTCGATTCCTATCAAATGCTACAAGTGGAAAAATCTGCTGTGTCATCTGAATTTTGCATGCAAATATTACTTTTTTTTAATTTTTGTATGTTTAAAGTTGAGGAAATATCTGGTACCATCGGCAAGCCGAAAGTAATGCTCTTTTCTCCCAAAAACCGACTGTCCCGAGCATAAAGCTAAGGAAATTTTCCTAATACTAATGGAATCTGCTGTGTCACTTGTATTTTGTTTGAGCGCGCATGAAAAGAGCCTTGGAACTGCGCGCGAAAACAAAATGCAAATGCCCCACAAGCAGATTCCATTAGTATTAGGAAAATTTCCTTAGCTTTATGCTCGGGACAGTCGGTTTTTGGGAGAAAAGAGCATGACTTTCGGCTTGCCGATGGTACCAGATATATTCTTATTCTTATATGTTTCAGAACTTCTAAAACTTTTCGCTAACTGTCCACGCCGACTCCACTGAATAAATTTGTAGCAGCGTTTGCAGGTGCTGAAATTGGCTTTGGCGATACCTTCCGTTTTTGAGCCATTGCCCAGAGTCTCATCCTTGGTTCTATCCAATGCCTGAGTTTCGGGAATGAGGGAGCTTTCAAACTGATACACTAAAGAACTACTGCCGTCCTGTCCAAAGTTAATCTCCGGTGCTTCCACAATCAGATCCCTGAGTAGGTTGGTGGGTAGTTCTAGAGTGAGTTGTGCATGTTGGAGGAGGAGAGAGTGCAGAGTGGCTTCAGAAGGAGAGCTAGTCTGAAAACTGCACTCCGAACAGGTCCACTTTGGGCTGCTGGCAAAGTATCCCAAGTGGAAGCGGCTCAAATGAGAGGGTAACGCAGACAATGGAATTTCCAGCCCACAACGAGGACATTGCATGGTTTGGCCGCTGTTAAACAGAATGGGAGCAATGGAGCATGCTGTGCACAAGATGTGTAATTTGGACAAGGAAAATGGAAGATAGATGATAAGAAGGGGGTAACTTTATTAAGAAGCGCAAAAATGTAGTGGCTAGAATTGAAGCAAATCAAGTGTTTTCTTCCTGCCAAAGATTAATTTGTTATATGACCAAACCTACAAAATTCTACTATCCCAATACATTGCCGATTCAAAGTTCACAAAAAAGCCAGCTTCTAGTGTAAAGCTGTTCTGAGGTATCGTTTGGAGCACATCAAATGGGCCATGGTGGCAGGCGCATACCTAATCTAATTCTCTACTTTTCTTTTTATTGTGAGCGCATTACATCTCATGTAGGGTCAAATAAGGCTTAAAATATCCCAGTTCATGAAACTTGCTCAACTTCACCTCCGCCCTGAGATATGAAAGCCCTTAGCTGGGTGAAAAGAACAATCTGTCCTGGTATTGCATTGGTGAACAAGAAAATTATCAAAAATGCATTCGGCAATTGGCTCATGACGATTTTCATTTATTAGGCCCACAAAAAATTGAAGCTTTAAATTTTAAGGTGCGGCACATTAGGGCTTTCCATTCACGAGTCATAGCTATTGAAATGAAGTGAGGTTTCCCCGGTCTTAAATTGGCCAAAATTTATATGTAGATGTGCGCATCTCTTGACAGCAGCTAATAATATGTTTAAGGAAAGCCTTTTTTGATGAAAAGTGCCAAAATAAAGCGAAATTTTCCCAGCTAAAAAAGTATTAAGACTTTTTTCGTATTTCAGGCAACTGTAGCCGTATAAAATCCTATTATTATTATAAAAACCTATTCTCAAGCAAAATATAATCATGAATTTCGCACCAACTTTTTTGACATCGCTCTTCCTTGCGTTTTATGTTTTAGAAACCCAATGTGAAGTTCGACATCGATGCTTGCAGTTTGAGTTTATTTAAAAAGAAAACCAAGCCTTATCTGGTACCATCTGCAAGCCAAAGTGAATATATCTGCAACCATCGGCAAGCCTAAATTGAATCTCTTTTCTAGTAAAAATTCGATTGCCCCGAGTTCCAAGTCAAGGAAATAGATCTACTACTATCCATTTGACCAGACTAGGCCAGAGAAAACTATAATTTAAGCATTCCCCAGTCATCCGGTAACGGCTAACTCTGTTTTACTATAGGCGGGGTAGGCTGAAAACTTGAGGGGCAGGTGAAACCTTTGGGGCAGGCACAGTTATTTGAACTGGCATGAATGTTTTGTGAGCAACATAAATTAAGGATTTCTTTGCAATTCTCCAGCAATAATCATGACAAGGTATTATCAGCTATCGCCAATAGATGCGCGGCCTTGTTCACCTTTTGACGCATTGAAATGAATAATAAGCAAGTCAGATTAAGAAATGCTACAATGACAAATAAAACTAAAATGCCACAAATTGATCTAGGTCTATTTTGGGTTTCTGAGGCATTTAAATGATAAACAGCAATCTAAATAATAATCAATAAATAATTAATACAAGTATAAAATTTAAAATTTCGAAATATTTTCGAATTCCAAGGCCTCCATTTTCTAGGTTTTTTGACCATAAATCAAGAACCAATCAAAATGGCGTCGATCCCACAAAAACGTCCCGAGCCACCACCTAGATGGACCTTCATGCAAAAAATCAGCCAATTTCATTGAAAAACCGAGGAGTACGGGCCGCGGTACCACAAACATATATATATATAGATATAGATATATATATATATATGCGGACAGACGGACGAAAAATGGGGTAACTGTATAAGCGGGCCTTGGCCGCCCGCCGCTCCGTGCAGGGCGCCAGAGCTCCTCCGGCCTCCGGGCACGGGCGCTACGGCCCCTACGCTTCGCCTAGCATGCTTCGCATGCTAGGCTACGCTCCGGGGCCTCCGCGCCCATGCCCTCCGGCCTCCGGAGCTCTGACTGCCCTGCCCGTCGCGGCAGGCGGCCTGCGGCCGCGCAAAAAATTACAACCGGGTCAAAAAGAGGGCCTGGGCCCTGACACTCCGCCAGGACAACATGAGGACAAAGAGTGAGCCATCTGTAAGGACTGCTACGTGTTTTTGGGCCGCTCTGAATTTCGATTTCCGGCCTCATCCATTGGGTGTTGTATTTGCCTTAGCTCAGTTTTTACTTGTAGGCCATGTCAACCGCCAACGGGATGGATTACACTGACATTGGACGTCCAAGTATTCATTGACCAAGCATTCATCAGCAAATTCAACACTTTGTATGATACCAAAAAGCATGTGAATGCCATACTCGAAGGAGTCCAAAATATCTACGACCAACTGCAACGAGATAAAGTCAATATTTTACGTCAGGGTCAATCTGAAAAATTAACTTTCAGATTTTCATAATGTTCAATTTTGCCACGGAATATCTGCAAAATTTCACAGTCGAAATGCGGGACTCTATTATTAATGACTCGAGATGGGAAGCTCTTGAAAAAGATTGGCTAAAGTCCCATGACACCAGATTGAGGACCATTGACAAGTTGCTGCTAATGTTATTAAAATTCCAAAGTATCGTGAAAAAAACTCTGAACATTTATGTAACTTCATTGCCAGGTCAGTCTTCCGAGCGTGCACAGTTTTTGCTGCAACAAGAATTGTTGTAGGTTATCCCGTTTCGGACGCGGTTCTTGGAGTGGCCAAATCTCCTAATGGCAACTGTAGCAACCTATTAGCGGTCGTGAATCTTTCAGAGCCGCACGAAGGTTAGGATTGTTGTCAAAGACTCCTGTTCCTATTTACCTTCATCAGTAAGTTTTTTCGAAACGACTAAATTCTTGAACCAGGCTCAAAGAGCTCAAAAAGGCTCATGAATAGTAGAATTGAAAATAGCGTGGGAAATTTGCAAGGCTCAGTGATTATCACTTTTTTTGGGGCCTGAAAAAATAAACATAAAATATTGGTTATTGACCGCGGAGCGGCCCGAAACTATCCCCCATCAAGGAAACTACCCCTCTCATGGGCCATTAGGCTTAGACTTAGCCCTGGACTTGGGATTAGGCTTAGGAATCGCAGTCATGAGTTATGACGGGTCGATAATTGGAGTCAAATCTTATGAAGGGGGGGGGGGGGGTAATTGGACTCATGGGGGGGTAATTGGAGTCGGATCTCATGAGGGGGATAATTGGTATTGGATTCATGAGGGGTGGATAATTGAGTCATGAAAAAAGATTGATTACACCGCTGCCATACTGACCATTGATTTTAACGCTTCCATGAAGGGAGGGTAGAAACTTTAGGGGGCAGTTTCCTTGAAGGGGGGGGGGGGTAAAAACCTTGAGGGGAGACTAGAAACCTTGAGGGGGGATAGTTGGAATGAGCCGATACTTTGCTTGTTCAAACTATTAGACAATGACACCACCAAGTGTAGCTCATTCATCTCTGCTCTTTCCGGTTTACCGCTGTATTCTCCTGCAAATATGGAAGCACAACTTGTAATCGCGCATGAAATCGGACACATGCTTGGTCTGAATCATGTGAAGGTGGGAGAAAATAGCTACTGCAACTCTTCCTCAGATGTCGAAATGTACCAAAGCATCATGCATCCGTCAATTCGTTGGCACCCTTTCTCTTCTTTTTTCACTTTGACTTGTCTTACTGGAATTTAATTATAGCCAGAACCCTTTTCAAACGCTCGAAAATGGTGTAAAGGTAATATCGATGTAACAGTAAGGTAGAGACTAATAATAGTTAAATAGAGAAAAGCAGCAGTTTCCGAAAATGCTGGTACTGCTACAGCCTCAAGTTACCATGAATGACAAAAGGTAAAATCGGCTGTAGCCAATAGATGCGCGGCCTTGAAAATTAGCAGGCTTCCACGTTTCATTAAGGCGAATTCGTTTCGACGTTTCGAATTTTGAGGCCCCAATTTTCGAGGTTTTTTGACCATAAATCTGGAACAAATCAAAATTGTGCCAAGCGCACAAAATCGGCCGGATCCACCACCTAGACAGACCTCCATTCAAAATTCAGCCAATTTCATCGAAAAACCGAGGAGTATGTGCTCCGGAACCACAAATAAATAAAATATATACAATGTGGACAGACGGACAAAAAATGGGGTAACTGTTAAAGCAGGCCTTGGCCGCCCGCCGCTACGAGCAGGGCGCCAGAGCTCCTCCGGCGTCCGGGCATGGTCGCTACAACCCCTACGCTTCGCCTACCCCTACGCTACGGTCCGGGGCTTCGCGCCCAAGCCCTCTGGCCTCCGGAGCTCTGACTGCCCTGCCTTTCGCGGCAGGGGCCGATTCCATAAAAAGAGCCATGGGTCGATGGCGATGTCCCCAGAGACATTTTGCATTTTGTCCACGGCGCCTGGAAGTCACAAGAATTGATTCCAAAAAAAGCTCCATGTCCTCGATTCCATTATTAGGGACACTGAGGAGACGACATGTTCTGTCGCAGCGCCCTTTTTGCTTCAAAATGTCCTCCATTCCAAAAATGGTGCCATACTGGGTAAATCAAAATGGCGCCTTCCGTTATCTTGTTCCCTCCCTCCACTCCCGTTCTTTCCTTCCCTCCCATCCTTCCCTTCTCTCCCGTCCTTCCCTTCTCGCCCATCCTTTTCTTCTCTTCCCTTCCCTCCCATCCTTCCTTTCCCAACCGAAAATGATGTCCCCAGTGCCATGTCTCCCCCTAGAAGCAGGGGACAAAAAGTGGCACTTTGGCGCCATTTCTTGTCCCCAACAAGGTATTATCGGCTATCGCCAATAGATGCGCGGCCTTGTTCACCTGGTCAAGCATTGAAATGAATGACAAACAAAAGACAAACAATGACAAACAAATGACACAATGACAAACAAAAGTAAAATGTAACAAATTAATATCGGTCTATTTTGGGTTTCTGAGGCATTTAAATGATAAACATCAATCTAAATAATAATCAATAATTAATACAAGTAAAATTCAATTTTTCGAAAAAATTTCGAATTTTAAGGTCTCCATTATCGAGGTTTTTTGACCATAAATCTAGAACCAAGCAAAATGGCGCCGATCGCAAAAAACGCCCCGAGCCACCACCCAGACGGAACTTCATGCAAAAAATCAGCCAATTTCATTAAGAAACCGCGGAGTACGGGCTGTTCACACACACTATACATATATATATATATATATATATATATATATATATATATATATATATATATATATATATATATATATATATATATATATATATATATATATATATATATATATATATATGCGGAATGACGGACGAAAAATAGGGTAACAGCTTAAGCAGGCCTTGGCTGCCCGCCGCTCCGGGCAGGGCGCCAGAGCTCCTCCGGCCTCCGGGAATGGGTGCTACGGCCCCTACGCTTCGCCTAGCATGCTTCGCATGCTAGGCTACGCTCCGGGGCCTCCGCACCCATGCCCTACGGCCTCCGGAGCTCTGACTGCCCTGCCCTCCGCGGCAGGCGGCCTGCGGCCGCGCAAAAAATGGCGCCGGCGCCAATAATGGAATCGTGGACATGGCCAAATGGCGCCAAGAGACATGGATGTCCACCGGTGGACATGCCTGTGTCCCCGGCGCCATTTTATGGCGCCAATTATGGAATCGGCATTTTTGGCGCCAGGGACAAAATGGCGCCGGGAGACATTTTTAAGAGAGGGTGTCTGTAAGGTTCGAGAAAATTTTTTACTCGGATTTTTGAATGTTCGCATAAATTAAAAGAGTATTTAGTGGGATACTTAGCGCAGCAAACCGTTTCCAAAAATTCGGCTTTGTTCCAGAGATATAGCTTATTATGTAAAATGAGGTCAAAAAATGGCCTAAAATCGCCATTTTTGGGGTAGTCGTCTTCAAATAACCATAACTCAAGCTGTGGTTGGTCTTTTTCGAAAATTCCAAGTGTGAGCTTTTCCTTGGAACCTGTACAATTTGATCCAACCCCACGAGTTCATAAAAAGACGTTTTGAATGACCGTTAGGGCGGTTAGATCCTAAAAGTGACCAAAAATGAAACTTGCAAAAATTTCAATTTTTCGAATTTTCCTCGAAATTTCAGTGAATGAGCACCACTTTTGACCCAAAATTCTTAATTTTCAGATAATTTTGGACCTAGGAGTACCTCCTTTATGGTTCAACCCGCGTGCGCAAACCAATGCCATTGCTCTAAACTTGGTGATATCTAGGTCTAGCCCTATGTTATAACATAGGAGAATATATCTGAAACTAAATTTTTGCACTAAAAAACTTCCCATTCCTTAGGATTTCGATTCAAACGATTTTCCTTTTCAGAGCAAGTTACTCCAGTCCTAAGGCAGGTACCCACGTAAAAATATTACTGGTTGCCTCAAATTTTTGCTTCCAAAAAGACCCAGATTTGAGAGCAAGTCCGAATTTCGCCCTATGGTATAACATAGGCAAAAAATGGTCAAAAAATTTTTTGTCTTGAAATTCGATTCCAATGCCCAAAATTCAAAATACGGACTCAATTACACCCAAAAATAATAGTTTTGTAGCAATTTTTTCAAAATTTGAAAATTTTAGCTGCTTGAGTTTGTGGTAATTTTTGGTCAAAATTAGACCAGATTTAGCTGCATGCAGATTTTTGTTTTATTATAAAAACTGAGCAAACTATACTATTTTTGGGTGTAAATGAGTCCGTATTTTGAATTTTGGGCATTGGAATCGAATTTCAAGACAAAAAATTTTTTGACCATTTTTTGCCTATGTTATACCATAGGGCGAAATTCGGACTTGCTCTCAAATCTGGGTCTTTTTGGAAGCAAAAATTTGAGGCAACCAGTAATATTTTTACGTGGGTACCTGCCTTAGGACTGGAGTAACTTGCTCTGAAAAGGAAAATCGTTTGAATCGAAATCCTAAGGAATGGGAAGTTTTTTAGTGCAAAAATTTAGTTTCAGATATATTCTCCTATGTTATAACATAGGGCTAGACCTAGACATCACCAAGTTTAGAGCAATGGCATTGGTTTGCGCACGCGGGTTGAACCATAAAGGAGGTACTCCTAGGTCCAAAATTATCTGAAAATTAAGAATTTTGGGTCAAAAGTGGTGCTCATTCACTGAAATTTCGAGGAAAATTCGAAAAATTGAAATTTTTGCAAGTTTCATTTTTGGTCACTTTTAGGATCTAACCGCCCTAACGGTCATTCAAAACGTCTTTTTATGAACTCGTGGGGTTGGAAAAAATTGTACAGGTTCCAAGGAAAAGCTCACACTTGGAATTTTCAAAAAAGACCAACCACAGCTTGAGTTATGGTTATTTGAAGAAGACTGCCCCAAAAATGGCGATTTTGGGCCATGTTTTGACCTCATTTTACATAATCAGCCATATCTCTGGAACAAAGCCGAATTTTCGGAAACGGTTTGCAGCGCTAAGTATCCCACTAAACACTCTTTCAATTTATGCCAACTTTCAAAAATCCGAGTAAAAAATGTTTTCCAAGTTTCTCGACCCTTACAGAAACCCTCTCTTAACACACTGGCGCCATTTTGGCACTAATAATGGAACCGGCCCCAGGCGGCCTACGGCCGCGCAAAAATAATCAAAAATTGTTATTGCTATCTTAAAGAAATTAACTTCCATAGTACGCATTTGAATGTACTACTACTGCGTTGTTATTGAAATATCAAGAAATCAGTACAGCTCCAACAAATAGAGAACAGTGCGCTGCAAATAGGGAACAGAACAGTCCATTCATTACCAATAAGATAGAGCGCATTGCACCACCGAGTGGGGAGCAAAGTCTTCAGCCGTTTTTATCATGTCAACCAATTGCAAATCGGATGCAGACTTCGTTCCTCTCCCGGTACTGCTTTAAATGCTACATACAGAACAGCTCAGCGACTACTCAAAATCAAAAGCCAGTTAAAAAATACAAAATTTAGGTCATTAAGGAACTTTTCTATTGATGTAAAATGCTACTTTGTATAAAACAAAAGAGTGCAGTAGTGAACGAAATGCGAGCAACGCTGCCGTTTGCGAGGTGCACTCTGCGGGAGTTGGCTGGTAAAATTGGCTGCAACTATCGCTTTGCAAGCTCGGTTTGAAGCTTAACGTGAATTTTGCGGTTTAAAATTGCTCAAATTCGAATAACTAATTTTAACGTTAGCACTTCTTTCTTCAAGTCTCAAGAGAAGTCAGTGACCAAGAGTTTTGAAGAATCTGTGCCTTGCAGAAGCCAACACACATACGCAATGTCCATACTCAATGCAAAGATGTTTCTCCTTTCTGCCCAAACGCTACCGCACAGGTACCTTAAACCAGTTAACGGTTGAAATGCCTCGGCTAAAATTTGTAATTCCAGTTTTATCTTGGGATGATTCAACTTTATTTTGAGACGTTAAAAATAAATTAAATTGTGTCATAATGATGAAGGTTCTTGCTTTGACGAATCTATTTTGGGGTTGCAGATTCATGTCTACTGTGCATGCAACTATGAACGTATATTTCAATTCTGCAGGCGAACTTGTGGCAAATGTCTATAACACGTGATTGAGAACATTCATTTTTCAAGAGGAATGTTACTATATTTCTTTCAAGTAAATTGGAGTATTTGAAAAAATGGCTGACTCCAAGGATCTCCCAAGACTTACACCGACCCCCAAGAATTACATCCCCCCCCCAAAGGGTACTATATTGAAAAAAATTTATTAACTTAAAATGCTTCTTAAAAAACTTAAAAAAAATTTATTAACTATACCACATGGCGGGCGCATGCCTACCAGGAGTAGGGGCTTGTCCCCTACAATGAGTATCAAGTAGGCACAAATTTTTAAAGGCTCGCGATTTAGAACCAGCATACATGAATTGTGAATAAAAAAACTCAAGTCTTGTGTGCAATTCTCAGCCGTTCAGATGCTACAGAGGAAATTGGTAATTTTCGGGAAAAACTTTTTCCTACTCAGGAAAGTAATGTTTCTAATGGTCCGGCACCAGCTCCACCCCCCCAGGATCCAAGCGGCACATTATAGCTTTCAGGGAAAAAAAAGTATGTCCAGATCCGTTGAGAATTCGCCCGTGCCCAGCACTTGCAGGTATATATACATATATATACCGGGGGGGTAGGAAGTCTTCATCCGATTTTGATATTCCAATCATTAGCTCAGGACAGTTTGGTCAGAAAACGATGAAAACTGGTACAGAGGTACACCCAATAGTGCATGTAGTGCCCATAAAATATTGTGCAGAAATATTCATTATTGGGCTCACAGCACTGATTTAAAAATTTGGTACAACCTGTATCTTTAAGCATAGGGTGTAAGTTTTCTGAAATGGAGTGATTTTACAATTTTGATTGTCATTGATTCAAAAATTATTTTAATTGCCTGTCGTTTTAGGACAATGTAAAGGATGCCTAGGACTAACTTGTGACAAAGTTTGATCAAAATATGTTGACCCAATCCTGAGTAAACTTCCATTATGTATCGGATGAAGACTTCCTACCCCCCCCCCCCCCCCCCCCCGGTATACATATATATGAGGACAAAAGTTGAGTAACCTCTATAGACCGCGGAGCGGCCCTTCGGGCCGCTCCGCGGTCAAAAATGCCTTGAGTTTAAACTTCGAGATATGTAAAGAGAAGAATGTAAAGGCAATAAAAAAATTTTCAATATATATATCTTGGGGGGTGTAATTCTTGGGGGGTGGGTGTAATTCTTGGGGGGTGGGTGTAAGTCTTGGGGGGGGGGGGGTCCTTGGAGTCAGCCGAAAAAATAAAAAACAACCCATCATGACACATGGCTGATGCAATTTAAGCATTATAAAAGTCTATTTTCCAAAAGTCTAATAGTCTAAAAGTCTATACTATTTAAAGCATTATAAAAGTCACACTGTGATGTTTCCCAAGCTGGTTTCATTGACCTTGAACGTCAATGAGGCGGGCGGAAGGGAGGCCAGGATCAGTTGCTCTATAATGTGGCTCGCTCTGCCTAAACTAGTTCCGCTCTCCTACCCTTGCCGGTGAAGACGAAAGAGATTCTCACTATGTTACTGCTGCATATCACCACAGCGTTTGGTAGATCAGAGAGCTGATTAGCTTATCTGTACCTTCCACCAACCACCTCTACAAT
>JASANA010011682.1:0-27220 GCA_030248095.1 Ptycholaimellus sp. GST1_10
AAGGGCAATTTTGTTGTGGTAGGGCGCGGGCGTCGGAGATGACGAGGTAGGCAGTCTCAGCTAAGAAGCCATGCCCGTCGGGCTAGAGCTTGGGCAAAACGCGCTTCTCCACTGGTCAACCACCGCCTGATTGAAGTAGACTTAGTGTAGCAAAGGGCAATTTTGTTGTGGTAGGGCGCGGGCGTCGGAGATGACGAGGTAGGCAGTCTCAGCTAAGAAGCCATGCCCGTCGGGCTAGAGCTTGGGCAAAACGCGCTTCTCCACTGGTCAACCACCGCCTGATTGAAGTAGACTTAGTGTAGCAAAGGGCAATTTTGTTGTGGTAGGGCGCGGGCGTCGGAGATGACGAGGTAGGCAGTCTCAGCTAAGAAGCCATGCCCGTCGGGCTAGAGCTTGGGCAAAACGCGCTTCTCCACTGGTCAACCACCGCCTGATTGAAGTAGACTTAGTGTAGCAAAGGGCAATTTTGTTGTGGTAGGGCGCGGGCGTCGGAGATGACGAGGTAGGCAGTCTCAGCTAAGAAGCCATGCCCGTCGGGCTAGAGCTTGGGCAAAACGCGCTTCTCCACTGGTCAACCACCGCCTGATTGAAGTAGACTTAGTGTAGCCAAGGGCAATTTTGTTGTGGTAGGGCGCGGGCGTCGGAGATGACGAGGTAGGCAGTCTCAGCTAAGAAGCCATGCCCGTCGGGCTAGAGCTTGGGCAAAACGCGCTTCTCCACTGGTCAACCACCGCCTGATTGAAGTAGACTTAGTGTAGCAAAGGGCAATTTTGTTGTGGTAGGGCGCGGGCGTCGGAGATGACGAGGTAGGCAGTCTCAGCTAAGAAGCCATGCCCGTCGGGCTAGAGCTTGGGCAAAACGCGCTTCTCCACTGGTCAACCACCGCCTGATTGAAGTAGACTTAGTGTAGCCAAGGGCAATTTTGTTGTGGTAGGGCGCGGGCGTCGGAGATGACGAGGTAGGCAGTCTCAGCTAAGAAGCCATGCCCGTCGGGCTAGAGCTTGGGCAAAACGCGCTTCTCCACTGGTCAACCACCGCCTGATTGAAGTAGACTTAGTGTAGCAAAGGGCAATTTTGTTGTGGTAGGGCGCGGGCGTCGGAGATGACGAGGTAGGCAGTCTCAGCTAAGAAGCCATGCCCGTCGGGCTAGAGCTTGGGCAAAACGCGCTTCTCCACTGGTCAACCACCGCCTGATTGAAGTAGACTTAGTGTGAACAGACTAAACTTTTCTGCGTAAAGCCCAGCATCGCCACTCCTCATGATATCACCTCAGAGTATAATCACCGTTATTGTTCAAAAAAATCCATATGTTGGCAATTGTTAATTTTGTTTTAATTAGCAAATCGAGCAGATCTGTATTTATGAATTGATTTTTGCGCGGCCGAAGGCCGCCTGCCACGGAGGGCAGTTCAGACATACCTCCGGAGGCCGTAAGGGCGAAGGTTAGGGGCGGTAGCTTTTAGGCCGGAAGAGCTCTGAGCTCTGGAAAAAAGTTGCTGCCACTTGTAAGAAAATTGCCACTTTACGACAACTGGGCCACCACCTTTGGACTTTGGCCCACCATTACAACGACTGGGCCACCAACTTTGGACTTTGGCCCACCTTTACAACGACTGGGCCACCAACTTTGGACTTTGGCCCACCTTTACAACGACTGGGCAAACAACTTTGGACTTTGGCCCACCATTACAACGACTGGGCCACCAACTTTGGACTTTGGCCCACCATTACAACGACTGGACCATCAACTTTGGACTTTGGCCCACCTTTACAACGACTGGGCAAACAACTTTGGACTTTGGCCCACCATTACAACGACTGGGCCACCAACTTTGGACTTTGGCCCACCATTACAACGACTGGACCATCAACTTTGGACTTTGGCCCACCATTACAACGACTGGGCCATCAACTTTGGACTTTGACCCACCTTTACAACGACTGGGCAAACAACTTTGGACTTTGGCCCACCATTACTACGACTGGGCCACCAACTTTGGACTTTGGACTTTGGCCCACCATTACAACGACTGGGCCATCAACTTTGGACTTTGGCCCACCATTACAACGACTGGGCCATCAACTTTGGACTTTGACCCACCTTTACAACGACTGGGCAAACAACTTTGGACTTTGGCCCACCTTTACGACAACTGGGCAAACAACTTTGGACTTTGGCCCACCTTTACGACAACTGGGCAAACAACTTTGGACTTTGGCCCACCTTTACGACAACTGGGCAAACAACTTTGGACTTTGGCCCACCTTTACGACAACTGGGCAAACAACTTTGGACTTTGGCCCACCTTTACGACAACTGGGCAAACAACTTTGGACTTTGGCCCACCTTTACGACAACTGGGCAAACAACTTTGGACTTTGGCCCACCTTTACGACAACTGGGCAAACAACTTTGGACTTTGGCCCACCTTTACGACAACTGGGCAAACAACTTTGGACTTTGGCCCACCTTTACGACAACTGGGCAAACAACTTTGGACTTTGGCCCACCTTTACGACAACTGGGCAAACAACTTTGGACTTTGGCCCACCTTTACGACAACTGGGCAAACAACTTTGGACTTTGGCCCACCTTTACGACAACTGGGCAAACAACTTTGGACTTTGCCCCCCCTTTCCTTTTTTTCCCCTGACAACTGGGCAAACAACTTTGGACTTTGGCCCACCTTTACGACAACTGGGCAAACAACTTTGGACTTTGGCCCACCTTTACGACAACTGGGCAAACAACTTTGGACTTTGGCCCACCTTTACGACAACTGGGCAAACAACTTTGGACTTTGGCCCACCTTTACGACAACTGGGCAAACAACTTTGGACTTTTGCCCACCTTTACGACAACTGGGCAAACAACTTTGGACTTTGGACCACCTTAACAAAGGCCTTTATGACCCAACAAAAGACCTTTATGGCCCAAGACAAGGCCTTTATAGCCAAATGAAAAATTGAAAATTCTAAGCTGAATAAAAATGGCGTTTCTTGAGATGAGGTTGGCGGAGGTGGAGCTGCTCAGGCTGGGTTGGCCTCAATCTGGTTCCGCGAAGAGTCAGCATCGTCAGCAGCGATGAAGATCCTCCTCCCCCGAAGCCAGTTGCAAACATTTGGAATATTAGGCTCAAGTCAAAGGATGGGAAAAAGGAGTGAAAAAAAGACAAGGGGGGAAAGTGCGCCTAGCAGGCGTGCCAAGTTGGTAGCCGCAGCCATAGCAAGTGATTGACACCATCATCAATGCAGAGGACCCGGATTTGGTCGTGATCAGATCCTCCCGTACCGGCATCGGAGGCACGCTCAGTTGACTTCATTGCGCGACTTACACCGTTCACCTCCCCTTTGACCCGACGCACAGGAATTTCCCTTCCCCCCAATTTGCCTCCCCTCAATCGAAAACTTTGCCCCCCTCCACTTCTCTTTGGTGCCCAGAGAGCTATGCTCTCTGGGCTTGAGAGGTGGATAAATGGGTATGCAAAAGATCCCCCTTGAATTTTAAACTCCCCCAATTTTATCGGGCAATGGAGATCCCTAAGTCTTAGCCTAAGGTGAAATGAAATGGAAACCGGTGGTGGGCAGGGATGGAAGCTTGAGGACAGCTCTGGACACCGAACGCCACATGTTCCCCAGGCCGGCCAATCTCAAAAGGCCCCGTCGCCTGGGGCCAGGGTCGTTGGCGGCGATGTTGAGGTTTGATCTTCTTCTTTTTCTTCTCCATTTCTGCCAACTGATGACCCAAGCGGCTTTTATAGGTAACGCCGCTCAGCGGGGGGTAACGCACCCAAAATTATCCCATCGCACACAAGATCTTTATCTCACATGCCCATGTCCAGCTGAGCAGCTCAGCGGGGGGCTGTAGATGGACCTTTTGCGGCAATCAATGCAACTTCCTATACTATATTAATAAAC
The DNA here is from genome assembly GCA_030248095.1 of Ptycholaimellus sp. GST1_10. Lineage (NCBI taxonomy): Eukaryota > Metazoa > Nematoda > Chromadorea > Chromadorida > Chromadoridae > Ptycholaimellus > Ptycholaimellus sp. GST1_10. The sequence goes on from JASANA010011682.1 coordinate 3,919, forward strand.
CACCGAAAATTTTTTCAATTTTCTATTTATTTTAAAAAAGGGGTAATAAACTCTAAAAACTTTTTTTAAAAAAAATTATTTTAAAAGGAATTCAATAAAAAAAGCACCCCTTTTTCTTAGCAAAATTTTTTTAAATTCAACAACTATTCAGGAGACTATATCCCCCCCCCCCCGCCCACTTTAAACCAGAGAAAATTATATATTTTTTTTTTCTTACAATAAAATTTTTATTTTCTTCCCCTTCCCCTTACCCCTCTTCTCCCCCCACCGCCTCCCCCCCACCCCCACCCCCCTCCTCACCACTACAACTCCCTCCCCCCACAGCCAAATAAACAAAACCCTCTAAAAAAAACTACAGACACACGCGACACAAATACACAACCAATATTTTACACCAATCTTCTGAATTTAAGCACAAAAAATAGAATAAAGAAAAAAAAAAACAACAAAAATTTATATTAAAAACTTATTATTTTCACACACTCCAAAAAATAAAAAAACAAAAAATCAAACTAAAATAAAAAAAAAAAAAAAACAACAAAAAACAAAACACACAAAAAACAAAAAAACAAATATTCTACACACTTTTTTTTTTTTTTTATTTCAAAGCATTATTCAATCAAAAAAAAAAAATAAAAAAAAATAAAAAAAATATAAACCCATCACCACTCACCCCCACCACCCCACAGACAACGCACATATAACAGACATCTTCATAATATATGTATCCAGCACGCTCCGTTCGCGCTCCCTTCAATCCCACACTCCCATTGCCGTCAGGTATGCATGCCTTATTGGCTCCACTCCCCCCGTCTTTCAGTTCTTAGATTCAAGCTTTCTTGCAACCTTTTATGAGAGGGAAAAGTGAGAGAAGTTCGAAGCGGATAGACTGGGTCTGGTCTATATTTGATCAGACGTAGGCAATGCAGGTGTGCAGCAGTGTCTCCTCCAGCCCACGCCCCCCTGCATTGCCAGCTCTCTTTTTCCCACCCCATGCTAATCCCCTGCCGCTATGCAGGCATGCAAAGGAGCCTTTGCCTCTGCTTTTGGTCTTCATCGACCTGTCAGACCAGGCGCCTTCCAGCTATTGAGGAGCGTTTTTGCGGCTAGGAGGTGGCTGGTGGGATCTGTGCCACTGACGGGGGAGCAGGGCTGGAATTCCAGTTCTTTGGCCCCGCTTTTTGCTGCAGGTAGACGCTGGTTGCTTTGTCTGGCCTCTAGCTATACGTATGCAGCTCACGCATCAATGATTTGGCGAGCTTTTGATATAAACTCATGGTTGCTACGATACCTAAGTGCCTCCTCCCCCGTCCAGCTCGTGACCAACGCACAGGGCCTTGCCCCGGCCACTGTTTACCATGCCTCCCTTGACTCACACCACCACTCCCCCCTCCCCCACTTTCTGCTCAGGCCAGCTCACACAGAGCGCGTCATTCGCGCGCACTCTTCCCCAACCGTCCTTTCCTAATCTTCCCCTTTGGAGGAACAACAGAGGCTTGCCTCAGAACGAAAGGAAAGGGGCGAAGATGGTCTACGGCTGCGGGAACCAGACTGTCAAGTTCTTCATGTTCACCGTCAACTTCCTCATTTGCGTTCCTCCTCTTTCCTCCCCTCCTGCTGAGCAATGTGAGACGGTGTTGAGGTGGCCGGTGCCATCATCATGGGCCTGGGACTCACAGTCAACCTCTCAAACATCAACAAAGAGATCTACGAGGAGCTCATGAAATACGGCGGGAATATCGAACACGTGAGGGAATTGATAAGAGGATGGAGAGAATAGATGGAGAGATGGTTTTGAGTTTCGTACGATGATCTGGGTGATGGTGGCGATCGGGGCGTTCATCTTCCTCATGGGCTTCCTCGGCTGCTGCGGGGCTGCCTGTGAAAATCGACTCCTCCTCGGCATCGTATTGCTCACATTTATCGCTCAATATTCTCCTCTCAACTACTGAAAAGCTGCAGTTCTTCACGGTGATCCTGGTGCTGTTCCTGGTGGAGCTGGGGATGGCCATTGCGGTCCTCCTCTTCCGCAACCAGTCTTTGGATGTCGTCAAGTCTGCCCTCAGCGAAATGGCTTCCAAGGAACGCAAAGACTTGGAGGCCATTCAGGAGCAGGTCTCCTTTTTCTCCTCCACCCAATGAGCTTTCCAACTATACCCCGTTTTGCTCAGATGAAATGTTGCGGCATCAACGGCACCGAGGTCTATCAGGGCAGCTGCGAAAAAACCAAGACCCAGGGCCAACCAGTTGGTTTCTTTTCCTTATAGTTCCTTTATTTCTCTCATTTTCTGCCCCCAATGAGGAAGAAGATTGGGAGGAGAGCCTGAGAGGAGGAAGATTTGCAGGGCTGCGTGGAGGTGGTTGTGAACCTGGTGAAGCACTATGCCACGATCGTCGGCGGAGTAGCCATCGGCGTCCTCGTCATTGAGGTTCCCTAACAATCCCTCACTCTTCTTTGAGAGGGAGAGGTTGTCTTGCAGCTGTTGGCCCTCTGCTTCACCTGCATCATGTGCCAGGCCATAAAGGAGAAGGCCGAGTATCGCCGATATGCCTAAATCACTCCGCCCAGAATTACTCTTCCCCATCTTTAACCCTGTAGAGTAGAATCTGCCAGTGGTGCGTTTTCTGTTCCAGCGATAGGTATCGTCGAAATACGAGGCCGAGAGGTTTCCGAGCTTTCTCCATTCTTTTGTTTCAGCATCATTATCCTTCGTTGCATCTTTGCTTTCACGGTTTCAGTGATGACTTTGCGCTATCCGGGTTGCTTCTGTCCACCTTGTCTCCTCACAATTTTGGCAATGGTAAAAAGGTTCACCCAAAGCAAGCCGACATTAAATCTCACAGTGGTGGCAAAATAAAATCATGAAAATAGGCAAGAGATGAGTAAAAAGGAGGCTAGGGCAGTGGCTGTTGGGCGGCGGAGGGGGCGAGGCTGAGGGAGACCTTGGACTTGAGCTTGGGCGGAGAGAAGCTCATCTCTGCCGGGTCCTCCAGGCGCCAGTAGAGGGCTCGACTGCGCTCCAGCTCTTCCTTCAATTCACCTCTCTTTTCCCCCAATTAGGCGCGGTTGTGGAGCCTGCCTGAGCCCAGTAGAGCATCTGGAGCAGACTCTCCACTCGCGGCCGCCCGCTCACCCCTTCTGCCTGCAAGCTCTGCTCTAGAAAGACAGGCAAGTTGGAGGATGCAGGGACCTCCAGGAGGGCAGCGTTGATCTCGGAGGCGACCCTTTGTCGATGGGCCGGAGCTAGGAGGGAGGCGAAGGGTCCCGTGCGCGGTTCGGGGAAGGCGAGCAGAGCCAGGGTTCGCTCCAGTTCTTCCAGCACCTACTCACACCAGCTCAGCAGAGTCATAGGAGGTGAGTAGAAGCGGCTGTCCAACCGGGCCGCCACCCTCCGCCTTCTCGGCCAGAGCAGAGGCTGCGAACTCCACAGCCGCCGTCGTCTCCCCGTTGCGGATCAGCTCTATGAGCTGCTGCTGCTGCAAACTGCTGCCAAGTGGATGGGATAAGGGGAGGAGGGGAAATGGAAGAAACGAGTAGGCGAAAGTGGAGGAACTGGTTGTCGTCCAGGAGCTCAGGATTGACGTCGTTGATGAGCTCGATGGCCTTGGTGATCTCTCCGCCGTTGATGGCCTCAGATGGGAAGTTGGTTGGGGATGCAAGAGCGGGGGAGGAGGGAGGAGGAACGTTTCGAATGGCGATGCGCTCGTCCAGGTGCAAGGAGCTGCGTCCGGCGCTGCTGAAGGAAGCAATGTCCAGGCCGGCTTCTGCCGCGAATGCTTCCGCTGCCTCCGCATAGCCTTCTGCAAAGCCAGCCCCCCATTATTCTTCAATCGTCAGCAATTCAACGATTGCACTAAGAATGGAGCAGCATTGCTGTAGCGTTTGTGTCAATGTGAATGGATTAGAAAAGGAGAAAGGAAGCAAAAAGAGTTTGATGAGAATGGGTGCTGAGGTGGGAATGGGTTATTTGGGGAACCAGTAAGGAGGTAGTCCATGACAATGGCGTTCATGTCGACGGAAGAAACGGATACGGAGCCCAACCAGGACTCCAGCCCAACCGGAGCCGATTCCCCACGCCCACTGCTCTCCCCGCTCTCCTCACTCTCTGGGTAACCAGAAAGAGCCAACAACCACACAAGAGACAGACAGCCCAACCAACACCAGCCCAACCAGCCATCCCCACGCCCACTACTCTCCCCGCTCTCCTCACTGTCTGGGTAACCAGTAAGGAGGTAGTCCATGACAATGGCGTTCATGTCGACGGAAGAGACGGAGACGGAGCCCAACCAGGACTCCAGCCCAACCGGAGCCGATTCCCCACGCCCACTGCTCTCCCCGCTTTCCTCTCGCTCCATCTCAAAAAACTTTACCTTCATCAGCATTAAGAGAAAAATTATCTTCGAGTGGAAAAAGTGTACTTCGAATTTTCGAAAAGTTTTGCGAATTCAAATAAGAAAGGCAAATAAGCCATAGTCAGGTTTTCTGCTAAAATTTGTTACTAGCATTTGTACGACGGGTTTTTCGAGTCGCTAGAATTCTTTAAAAAAGCTTTTCAATCCATCTAAACACTGAACCAATGTTGTTCAGCCAAAGTGCTCGTAGAAATCTGGTCAGCATTGCATTTGCACGGGCTAATTTTTATCCCAATGAATTTTCATTAGCGAATTCTTTACTGCAGATAACAAGAGCAAAAAGAAACAACAGGACAAGTAGTAGAGCGAGCAAATGGACCAGAGTGCTGTCAATTAAAGTTGCAGACAAGAGAGAGAGACCAAAAGGCAACTAGCATCAGCAAAGGCATCACAGGGTTAGGCATTGGCAATGCATCGCAGAAGTTTCACTTCTCTCGCTCCATCTTTTCTAGTCCTTCTGCAATTAGTTCTTTATTGCCCCATTCCGTACTTGGCTGTCTTGTTGCTCCAGAACCAATAGAATCTTCCTCCGAATTGGCAAGAGGAGCGAACCAAAGGGGCTGGCATGGGCGGAGGAGAGGGTGGGAGAAGCGGCTGCAGGTCTTCCATGCCCCCTTCCACAATCCCTTGCTCCGGATCTGCAAGGTCTGGCTGTGCAGGAGGGAAGGAAAGATTAGTAAAGGTGTGATGACTGTTGGATTGAAGGGCTTGAAGGAGGTCTTTAAGCTCGGCATCATCAACCGCCGCTTCCATGACGCCCGGCTTCGGCAGCGCCTCCTCCGCCGACTTCTCCGCTACCTTCTCTCCCGCCGGCTGCATCTCAAACGTATGCCCTTGCACTTCTGCTAGCGTGGCAGCTAAAAGGAACCTCTAGGAGAGTGATTTGAGGAGCTTGTCCTGAGCCGCGGGGAGGGAGGCGGACGAGAACTGTCTGCTTGGGCGGCGGGGGTCCCGTGGAGGCCATGTAGGGTGAGTCGCTAAGTTCGCTCAGTGGCTGAGTCCGTGGCAGCTAAAAGGAACCTCTAGGAGAGTGATTTGAGGAGCTTGTCCTGAGCCGCGGGGAGGGAGGCGGACGAGAACTGTCTGCTTGGGCGGCGGGGGTCCCGTGGAGGCCATGTAGGGTGAGTCGCTAAGTTCGCTCAGTGGCTGAGTCCGTGGCAGCTAAAAGGAACCTCTAGGAGAGTGATTTGAGGAGCTTGTCCTGAGCCGCGGGGAGGGAGGCGGACGAGAACTGTCTGCTTGGGCGGCGGGGGTCCCGTGGAGGCCAAGTAGGTGGCGTCGCTAAGTTCGCTCTTTGGCTGAGTCCGTGGCAGCTAAAAGGAACCTCTAGGAGAGTGATTTGAGGAGCTTGTCCTGAGCCGCGGGGAGGGAGGCGGACGAGAACTGTCTGCTTGGGCGGCGGGGGTCCCGTGGAGGCCATGTAGGGTGAGTCGCTAAGTTCGCTCAGTGGCTGAGTCCGTGGCAGCTAAAAGGAACCTCTAGGAGAGTGATTTGAGGAGCTTGTCCTGAGCCGCGGGGAGGGAGGCGGACGAGAACTGTCTGCTTGGGCGGCGGGGGTCCCGTGGAGGCCATGTAGGGTGAGTCGCCTAAGTTCTCTCAGTGGCTGAGTCCGTGGCAGCTAAAAGGAACCTCTAGGAGAGTGATTTGAGGAGCTTGTCCTGAGCCGCGGGGAGGGAGGCGGACGAGAACTGTCTGCTTGGGCGGCGGGGGTCCCGTGGAGGCCATGTAGGGTGAGTCGCTAAGTTCGCTCAGTGGCTGAGTCCGTGGCAGCTAAAAGGAACCTCTAGGAGAGTGATTTGAGGAGCTTGTCCTGAGCCGCGGGGAGGGAGGCGGACGAGAACTGTCTGCTTGGGCGGCGGGGGTCCCGTGGAGGCCATGTAGGGTGAGTCGCTAAGTTCGCTCAGTGGCTGAGTCCGTGGCAGCTAAAAGGAACCTCTAGGAGAGTGATTTGAGGAGCTTGTCCTGAGCCGCGGGGAGGGAGGCGGACGAGAACTGTCTGCTTGGGCGGCGGGGGTCCCGTGGAGGCCATGTAGGGTGAGTCGCTAAGTTCGCTCAGTGGCTGAGTCCGTGGCAGCTAAAAGGAACCTCTAGGAGAGTGATTTGAGGAGCTTGTCCTGAGCCGCGGGGAGGGAGGCGGACGAGAACTGTCTGCTTGGGCGGCGGGGGTCCCGTGGAGGCCATGTAGGGTGAGTCGCTAAGTTCGCTCAGTGGCTGAGTCCGTGGCAGCTAAAAGGAACCTCTAGGAGAGTGATTTGAGGAGCTTGTCCTGAGCCGCGGGGAGGGAGGCGGACGAGAACTGTCTGCTTGGGCGGCGGGGGTCCCGTGGAGGCCATGTAGGGTGAGTCGCTAAGTTCGCTCAGTGGCTGAGTCCGTGGCAGCTAAAAGGAACCTCTAGGAGAGTGATTTGAGGAGCTTGTCCTGAGCCGCGGGGAGGGAGGCGGACGAGAACTGTCTGCTTAGGCGGCGGGGGTCCCGTGGAGGCCATGTAGGGTGAGTCGCTAAGTTCGCTCAGTGGCTGAGTCCGTGGCAGCTAAAAGGAACCTCTAGGAGAGTGATTTGAGGAGCTTGTCCTGAGCCGCGGGGAGGGAGGCGGACGAGAACTGTCTGCTTGGGCGGCGGGGGTCCCGTGGAGGCCATGTAGGGTGAGTCGCTAAGTTCGCTCAGTGGCTGAGTCCGTGGCAGCTAAAAGGAACCTCTAGGAGAGTGATTTGAGGAGCTTGTCCTGAGCCGCGGGGAGGGAGGCGGACGAGAACTGTCTGCTTGGGCGGCGGGGGTCCCGTGGAGGCCATGTAGGGTGAGTCGCTAAGTTCGCTCAGTGGCTGAGTCCGTGGCAGCTAAAAGGAACCTCTAGGAGAGTGATTTGAGGAGCTTGTCCTGAGCCGCGGGGAGGGAGGCGGACGAGAACTGTCTGCTTGGGCGGCGGGGGTCCCGTGGAGGCCATGTAGGGTGAGTCGCTAAGTTCGCTCAGTGGCTGAGTCCGTGGCAGCTAAAAGGAACCTCTAGGAGAGTGATTTGAGGAGCTTGTCCTGAGCCGCGGGGAGGGAGGCGGACGAGAACTGTCTGCTTGGGCGGCGGGGGGCCCGTGGAGGCCATGTAGGGTGAGTCGCTAAGTTCGCTCAGTGGCTGAGTCCGTGGCGGCTAAAAGGAACCTCTAGGAGAGTGATTTGAGGAGCTTGTCCTGAGCCGCGGGGAGGGAGGCGGACGAGAACTGTCTGCTTGGGCGGCGGGGGGCCCGTGGAGGCCATGTAGGGTGCGTCGCTAAGTTCGCTCTGTGGCTGAGTCAGTGTCTGCTAAAAGGACCCGCTCGGAGCGGGTATTGAGGAGCTTGTCCTGAGCCGCGGGGAGGGAGGCGGACGAGAACTGTCTGCTTGGGCGGCGGGGGGCCCGTGGAGGCCATGTAGGGTGAGTGCGCTAAGCTCGCTCAGTGGCTGAGTCCGTGGCAGCTAAAAGGAACCTCTAGGAGAGTGATTTGAGGAGCTTGTCCTGAGCCGCGGGGAGGGAGGCGGACGAGAACTGTCTGCTTGGGCGGCGGGGGGCCCGTGGAGGCCATGTAGGGTGAGTCGCTAAGCTCGCTCAGTGGCTGAGTCCGTGGCAGCTAAAAGGAACCTCTAGGAGAGTGATTTGAGGAGCTTGTCCTGAGCCGCGGGAGGGAGGCGGACGAGAACTGTCTGCTTGGGGGCGGCGGGGGTCCCGTGGAGGCCATGTAGGGTGAGTGGACGCCTAAGCTCGCTCAGTGGCTGAGTCCGTGGCAGCTAAAAGGAACCTCTAGGAGAGTGATTTGAGGAGCATGTCCTGAGCCGCGGGGAGGGAGGCGGACGAGAACTGTCTGCTTGGGCGGCGGGGGGCCCGTGGAGGCCATGTAGGGTGACGTCGAGGCCTAAGCACGCTCAGTGGCTGAGTCCGTGGCAGCTAAAAGGAACCTCTAGGAGAGTGATTTGAGGAGCCTGTCCTGAGCCGCGGGGAGGGAGGCGGACGAGAACTGTCTGCTTGGGCGGCGGGGGGCCCGTGGAGGCCATGTAGGGTGAGTCGAGGCCTAAGCTCGCTCAGTGGCTGAGTCCGTGGCAGCTAAAAGGAACCTCTAGGAGAGTGATTTGAGGAGCTTGTCCTGAGCCGCGTGGAGGGAGGCGGACGAGAACTGTCTGCTTGGGCGGCGGGGGGCCCGTGGAGGCCATGTAGGGTGAGTCGGAGGCCATAAGCTCGCTCAGTGGCTGAGTCCGTGGCAGCTAAAAGGAACCTCTAGGAGAGTGATTTGAGGAGCTTGTCCTGAGCCGCGTGGAGGGAGGCGGACGAGAACTGTCTGCTTGGGCGGCGGGGGGCCCGTGGAGGCCATGTAGGGTGACGTGGAGGCCATAAGCTCGCTCAGTGGCTGAGTCCGCGGCAGCTAAAAGGAACCTCTAGGAGAGTGATTTGAGGAGCTTGTCCTGAGCCGCGTGGAGGGAGGCGGACGAGAACTGTCTGCTTGGGCGGCGGGGGGCCCGTGGAGGCCATGTAGGGTGACGTGGAGGCCATAAGCTCGCTCAGTGGCTGAGTCCGTGGCAGCTAAAAGGAACCTCTAGGAGAGTGATTTGAGGAGCTTGTCCTGAGCCACGTGGAGGGAGGCGGACGAGAACTGTCTGCTTGGGCGGCGGGGGGCCCGTGGAGGCCATGTACAGGGATGGGCGTCCAAGTTTTGTCAAAATTTAACAAACTCGTTAGGATACTTTTTGTTGGCCATTTGAGCTGCAAATTTACAGGGAGGTACTTTAAAGTGTCTATTTTCATGTCCTAAAAGGGCTTCAATCAAACATTTATAGTAGGTGAGAAATTTGCAAAAGTATGACTGCAAGTCGAAAAATCAGAAAGCAAAAAGAAATCTGAAAGTAATGCAACTGTACAAGGTAAAATAGGCAAAGAAATGAATCAGAATTGGGTTATTTTTCAATGTAGTCGCCGTTGGCGCTTTGACGGCCTTGAGACGCTTGGGTACGCTCTGGCAGGAGTCGAATCGTGTCATGTCCAGACGATTCCACTCGCGAATGAGGGCACGTTTGAGGGCGTCGACAGTGAGGTGTGGGTTGGCGAGACTTGGACTCAGGATGCTCCAGATGCAGAAGTCATGGGGTTGAGGTCTGGGTGGAGGGTGGCCAGATGTCGGGAGTGATGAGGTTGATCCCATGGCTGCTGAACCAGGCGACGGTTGACTTGGCGAATGGGCTGGCGGGAGTCTTGTTGGAGATCCACTCACGCCAGAGAATAGTCTGTGCCCAACGTCGCGACCTCTGCATCCAGGACCCGGGCTGATACTCCCTCATTCACCTTCACCCCAAGAGGGATGAACACCAGCCTCGTCTGCCCACTCGATCTCACTCCACCACAAACCATCACCTAAAATTTTCAAAAGAGAGCAAGGAATTTCAAAAAGAGGCAGTCATTCCAACTGATGCTGGATTTTGGTGTCGCTGGATCTTGAGGTACTTGTTGAGGATTTTTCTGCCAGCGGAAGTGCTGATGATGCGTGTGTTCTGCGAATTTCTGAGGGCTTGGACTGTGAAAATCTTCTCATCACTCCACACGATCTTGTCCCACCCGATTTTTTGCCCAATCTTCAGCAGTTCGTTAGCTCTCTTCTGGCGTTTCTTCTTTTGCTCGTCGGAGAGACTGTGGACGAGCTGGCACAGGTAGCTTGAAAGGCCAAGGTCTTCCTTGATCAGACGTCCCATTGTGCGGCGAGAGGTCCCATGTTCCTTGGCGAGTTTGGCGATGCTGCGCTTGGGGTTTATGAGGATCTTCTTCTTGACCTCAGCTTTGGAGGGTGGGCTTGGTTTTTCTGGCTGCGCCCCGAGCTGGAGGCTATGATGCTTGCTTGCTTCCTGCTGCTGGATGACGTAGCGAACGGTCTGGCGGGAGAGGTTGTGGGTGGGAGAAAGGGCATGCCGGATCTGGGCATTCGTCTGCCCTGCCTGGTGAATCCGCACTATCGTGATTTGGTGGCCTTGGAAAGGGTGCGGCCTGGCAGATATCGCTTCTGGAAGGGAAAAGAAATGCAACTGACCCCTGTCCTTCAAATTTGTGCACACTGGTTCCAATGCGCATGCTCATAGCATTCAAAACCTTCAGCAAGCAGCTGAATTTTTTTAATGCTCCAGGTAACTGACTTAGCTCACATAACACCAATTGTCTTACTTCAACTTTAATATTATTAAATGCCGCTTGGTCAGTTTCTTTAGAAGGCTTGTAGGTATGTTTGTGCCAAAGGAGAACTTAAACAAGCCAAAAACAGCCCACAGCATCGATTTAAAAGACAAAACACCCCACCAGGGAGGCATAAGTTCGCTCAGTGGCTGAGTCCGTGGCAGCTAAAAGGAACCTCTAGGAGAGTGATTTGAGGAGCTTGTCCTGAGCCGCGGGGAGGGAGGCGGACGAGAACTGTCTGCTTGGGCGGCGGGGGTCCCGTGGAGGCCATGTAGGGTGAGTCGCTAAGTTCGCTCAGTGGCTGAGTCCGTGGCAGCTAAAAGGAACCTCTAGGAGAGTGATTTGAGGAGCTTGTCCTGAGCCGCGGGGAGGGAGGCGGACGAGAACTGTCTGCTTGGGCGGCGGGGGTCCCGTGGAGGCCATGTAGGGTGAGTCGCTAAGTTCGCTCAGTGGCTGAGTCCGTGGCAGCTAAAAGGAACCTCTAGGAGAGTGATTTGAGGAGCTTGTCCTGAGCCGCGGGGAGGGAGGCGGACGAGAACTGTCTGCTTGGGCGGCGGGGGTCCCGTGGAGGCCATGTAGGGTGAGTCGCTAAGTTCGCTCAGTGGCTGAGTCCGTGGCAGCTAAAAGGAACCTCTAGGAGAGTGATTTGAGGAGCTTGTCCTGAGCCGCGGGGAGGGAGGCGGACGAGAACTGTCTGCTTGGGCGGCGGGGGTCCCGTGGAGGCCATGTAGGGTGAGTCGCTAAGTTCGCTCAGTGGCTGAGTCCGTGGCAGCTAAAAGGAACCTCTAGGAGAGTGATTTGAGGAGCTTGTCCTGAGCCGCGGGGAGGGAGGCGGACGAGAACTGTCTGCTTGGGCGGCGGGGGTCCCGTGGAGGCCATGTAGGGTGAGTCGCTAAGTTCGCTCAGTGGCTGAGTCCGTGGCAGCTAAAAGGAACCTCTAGGAGAGTGATTTGAGGAGCTTGTCCTGAGCCGCGGGGAGGGAGGCGGACGAGAACTGTCTGCTTGGGCGGCGGGGGTCCCGTGGAGGCCATGTAGGGTGAGTCGCTAAGTTCGCTCAGTGGCTGAGTCCGTGGCAGCTAAAAGGAACCTCTAGGAGAGTGATTTGAGGAGCTTGTCCTGAGCCGCGGGGAGGGAGGCGGACGAGAACTGTCTGCTTGGGCGGCGGGGGTCCCGTGGAGGCCATGTAGGGTGAGTCGCTAAGTTCGCTCAGTGGCTGAGTCCGTGGCAGCTAAAAGGAACCTCTAGGAGAGTGATTTGAGGAGCTTGTCCTGAGCCGCGGGGGAGGGAGGCGGACGAGAACTGTCTGCTTGGGCGGCGGGGGGCCCGTGGAGGCCATGTAGGGTGAGTCGCTAAGTTCGCTCAGTGGCTGAGTCCGTGGCAGCTAAAAGGAACCTCTAGGAGAGTGATTTGAGGAGCTTGTCCTGAGCCGCGGGGAGGGAGGCGGACGAGAACTGTCTGCTTGGGCGGCGGGGGTCCCGTGGAGGCCATGTAGGGTGAGTCGCTAAGCTCGCTCAGTGGCTGAGTCCGTGGCAGCTAAAAGGAACCTCTAGGAGAGTGATTTGAGGAGCTTGTCCTGAGCCGCGGGGAGGGAGGCGGACGAGAACTGTCTGCTTGGGCGGCGGGGGTCCCGTGGAGGCCATGTAGGGTGAGTCGCTAAGTTCGCTCAGTGGCTGAGTCCGTGGCAGCTAAAAGGAACCTCTAGGAGAGTGATTTGAGGAGCTTGTCCTGAGCCGCGGGGAGGGAGGCGGACGAGAACTGTCTGCTTGGGCGGCGGGGGTCCCGTGGAGGCCATGTAGGGTGAGTCGCTAAGTTCGCTCAGTGGCTGAGTCCGTGGCAGCTAAAAGGAACCTCTAGGAGAGTGATTTGAGGAGCTTGTCCTGAGCCGCGGGGAGGGAGGCGGACGAGAACTGTCTGCTTGGGCGGCGGGGGTCCCGTGGAGGCCATGTAGGGTGAGTCGCTAAGTTCGCTCAGTGGCTGAGTCCGTGGCAGCTAAAAGGAACCTCTAGGAGAGTGATTTGAGGAGCTTGTCCTGAGCCGCGGGGAGGGAGGCGGACGAGAACTGTCTGCTTGGGCGGCGGGGGTCCCGTGGAGGCCATGTAGGGTGAGTCGCCTAAGTTCGCTCAGTGGCTGAGTCCGTGGCAGCTAAAAGGAACCTCTAGGAGAGTGATTTGAGGAGCTTGTCCTGAGCCGCGGGGAGGGAGGCGGACGAGAACTGTCTGCTTGGGCGGCGGGGGTCCCGTGGAGGCCATGTAGGGTGAGTCGCTAAGTTCGCTCAGTGGCTGAGTCCGTGGCAGCTAAAAGGAACCTCTAGGAGAGTGATTTGAGGAGCTTGTCCTGAGCCGCGGGGAGGGAGGCGGACGAGAACTGTCTGCTTGGGCGGCGGGGGGGCCCGTGGAGGCCATGTAGGGTGAGTCGCCTAAGCTCGCTCAGTGGCTGAGTCCGTGGCAGCTAAAAGGAACCTCTAGGAGAGTGATTTGAGGAGCTTGTCCTGAGCCGCGTGGAGGGAGGCGGACGAGAACTGTCTGCTTGGGCGGCGGGGGGCCCGTGGAGGCCATGTAGGGTGACGTGGAGGCCATAAGCTCGCTCAGTGGCTGAGTCCGTGGCAGCTAAAAGGAACCTCTAGGAGAGTGATTTGAGGAGCTTGTCCTGAGCCGCGTGGAGGGAGGCGGACGAGAACTGTCTGCTTGGGCGGCGGGGGGCCCGTGGAGGCCATGTAGGGTGACGTGGAGGCCATAAGCTCGCTCAGTGGCTGAGTCCGTGGCAGCTAAAAGGAACCTCTAGGAGAGTGATTTGAGGAGCTTGTCCTGAGCCGCGTGGAGGGAGGCGGACGAGAACTGTCTGCTTGGGCGGCGGGGGGCCCGTGGAGGCCATGTAGGGTGACGTGGAGGCCATAAGCTCGCTCAGTGGCTGAGTCCGTGGCAGCTAAAAGGAACCTCTAGGAGAGTGATTTGAGGAGCTTGTCCTGAGCCGCGTGGAGGGAGGCGGACGAGAACTGTCTGCTTGGGCGGCGGGGGGCCCGTGGAGGCCATGTAGGGTGACGTGGAGGCCATAAGCTCGCTCAGTGGCTGAGTCCGTGGCAGCTAAAAGGAACCTCTAGGAGAGTGATTTGAGGAGCTTGTCCTGAGCCGCGTGGAGGGAGGCGGACGAGAACTGTCTGCTTGGGCGGCGGGGGGCCCGTGGAGGCCATGTAGGGTGACGTGGAGGCCATAAGCTCGCTCAGTGGCTGAGTCCGTGGCAGCTAAAAGGAACCTCTAGGAGAGTGATTTGAGGAGCTTGTCCTGAGCCGCGTGGAGGGAGGCGGACGAGAACTGTCTGCTTGGGCGGCGGGGGGCCCGTGGAGGCCATGTAGGGTGACGTGGAGGCCATAAGCTCGCTCAGTGGCTGAGTCCGTGGCAGCTAAAAGGAACCTCTAGGAGAGTGATTTGAGGAGCTTGTCCTGAGCCGCGTGGAGGGAGGCGGACGAGAACTGTCTGCTTGGGCGGCGGGGGGCCCGTGGAGGCCATGTAGGGTGACGTGGAGGCCATAAGCTCGCTCAGTGGCTGAGTCCGTGGCAGCTAAAAGGAACCTCTAGGAGAGTGATTTGAGGAGCTTGTCCTGAGCCGCGTGGAGGGAGGCGGACGAGAACTGTCTGCTTGGGCGGCGGGGGGCCCGTGGAGGCCATGTAGGGTGACGTGGAGGCCATAAGCTCGCTCAGTGGCTGAGTCCGTGGCAGCTAAAAGGAACCTCTAGGAGAGTGATTTGAGGAGCTTGTCCTGAGCCGCGTGGAGGGAGGCGGACGAGAACTGTCTGCTTGGGCGGCGGGGGGCCCGTGGAGGCCATGTAGGGTGACGTGGAGGCCATAAGCTCGCTCAGTGGCTGAGTCCGTGGCAGCTAAAAGGAACCTCTAGGAGAGTGATTTGAGGAGCTTGTCCTGAGCCGCGTGGAGGGAGGCGGACGAGAACTGTCTGCTTGGGCGGCGGGGGGCCCGTGGAGGCCATGTAGGGTGACGTGGAGGCCATAAGCTCGCTCAGTGGCTGAGTCCGTGGCAGCTAAAAGGAACCTCTAGGAGAGTGATTTGAGGAGCTTGTCCTGAGCCGCGTGGAGGGAGGCGGACGAGAACTGTCTGCTTGGGCGGCGGGGGGGCCCGTGGAGGCCATGTAGGGTGACGTGGAGGCCATAAGCTCGCTCAGTGGCTGAGTCCGTGGCAGCTAAAAGGAACCTCTAGGAGAGTGATTTGAGGAGCTTGTCCTGAGCCGCGTGGAGGGAGGCGGACGAGAACTGTCTGCTTGGGCGGCGGGGGGCCCGTGGAGGCCATGTAGGGTGACGTGGAGGCCATAAGCTCGCTCAGTGGCTGAGTCCGTGGCAGCTAAAAGGAACCTCTAGGAGAGTGATTTGAGGAGCTTGTCCTGAGCCGCGTGGAGGGAGGCGGACGAGAACTGTCTGCTTGGGCGGCGGGGGGCCCGTGGAGGCCATGTAGGGTGACGTGGAGGCCATAAGCTCGCTCAGTGGCTGAGTCCGTGGCAGCTAAAAGGAACCTCTAGGAGAGTGATTTGAGGAGCTTGTCCTGAGCCGCGTGGAGGGAGGCGGACGAGAACTGTCTGCTTGGGCGGCGGGGGGCCCGTGGAGGCCATGTAGGGTGACGTGGAGGCCATAAGCTCGCTCAGTGGCTGAGTCCGTGGCAGCTAAAAGGAACCTCTAGGAGAGTGATTTGAGGAGCTTGTCCTGAGCCGCGTGGAGGGAGGCGGACGAGAACTGTCTGCTTGGGCGGCGGGGGGCCCGTGGAGGCCATGTAGGGTGACGTGGAGGCCATAAGCTCGCTCAGTGGCTGAGTCCGTGGCAGCTAAAAGGAACCTCTAGGAGAGTGATTTGAGAAGATTGTCCTGAGCCGCGTGGAGGGAGGCGGACGAGAACTGTCTGCTTGGGCGGCGGGGGGCCCGTGGAGGCCATGTAGGGTGACGTGGAGGCCATAAGCTCGCTCAGTGGCTGAGTCCGTGGCAGCTAAAAGGAACCTCTAGGAGAGTGATTTGAGGAGCTTGTCCTCAGCCGCGTGGAGGGAGGCGGACGAGAACTGTCTGCTTGGGCGGCGGGGGGCCCGTGGAGGCCATGTAGGGTGACGTGGAGGCCATAAGCTCGCTCAGTGGCTGAGTCCGTGGCAGCTAAAAGGAACCTCTAGGAGAGTGATTTGAGGAGCTTGTCCTGAGCCGCGTGGAGGGAGGCGGACGAGAACTGTCTGCTTGGGCGGCGGGGGGCCCGTGGAGGCCATGTAGGGTGACGTGGAGGCCATAAGCTCGCTCAGTGGCTGAGTCCGTGGCAGCTAAAAGGAACCTCTAGGAGAGTGATTTGAGGAGCTTGTCCTGAGCCGCGTGGAGGGAGGCGGACGAGAACTGTCTGCTTGGGCGGCGGGGGGCCCGTGGAGGCCATGTAGGGTGACGTGGAGGCCATAAGCTCGCTCAGTGGCTGAGTCCGTGGCAGCTAAAAGGAACCTCTAGGAGAGTGATTTGAGGAGCTTGTCCTGAGCCGCGTGGAGGGAGGCGGACGAGAACTGTCTGCTTGGGCGGCGGGGGGGCCCGTGGAGGCCATGTAGGGTGACGTGGAGGCCATAAGCTCGCTCAGTGGCTGAGTCCGTGGCAGCTAAAAGGAACCTCTAGGAGAGTGATTTGAGGAGCTTGTCCTGAGCCGCGTGGAGGGAGGCGGACGAGAACTGTCTGCTTGGGCGGCGGGGGGCCCGTGGAGGCCATGTAGGGTGACGTGGAGGCCATAAGCTCGCTCAGTGGCTGAGTCCGTGGCAGCTAAAAGGAACCTCTAGGAGAGTGATTTGAGGAGCTTGTCCTGAGCCGCGTGGAGGGAGGCGGACGAGAACTGTCTGCTTGGGCGGCGGGGGGCCCGTGGAGGCCATGTAGGGTGACGTGGAGGCCATAAGCTCGCTCAGTGGCTGAGTCCGTGGCAGCTAAAAGGAACCTCTAGGAGAGTGATTTGAGGAGCTTGTCCTGAGCCGCGTGGAGGGAGGCGGACGAGAACTGTCTGCTTGGGCGGCGGGGGGCCCGTGGAGGCCATGTAGGGTGACGTGGAGGCCATAAGCTCGCTCAGTGGCTGAGTCCGTGGCAGCTAAAAGGAACCTCTAGGAGAGTGATTTGAGGAGCTTGTCCTGAGCCGCGTGGAGGGAGGCGGACGAGAACTGTCTGCTTGGGCGGCGGGGGGCCCGTGGAGGCCATGTAGGGTGACGTGGAGGCCATAAGCTCGCTCAGTGGCTGAGTCCGTGGCAGCTAAAAGGAACCTCTAGGAGAGTGATTTGAGGAGCTTGTCCTGAGCCGCGTGGAGGGAGGCGGACGAGAACTGTCTGCTTGGGCGGCGGGGGGCCCGTGGAGGCCATGTAGGGTGACGTGGAGGCCATAAGCTCGCTCAGTGGCTGAGTCCGTGGCAGCTAAAAGGAACCTCTAGGAGAGTGATTTGAGGAGCTTGTCCTGAGCCGCGTGGAGGGAGGCGGACGAGAACTGTCTGCTTGGGCGGCGGGGGGCCCGTGGAGGCCATGTAGGGTGACGTGGAGGCCATAAGCTCGCTCAGTGGCTGAGTCCGTGGCAGCTAAAAGGAACCTCTAGGAGAGTGATTTGAGGAGCTTGTCCTGAGCCGCGTGGAGGGAGGCGGACGAGAACTGTCTGCTTGGGCGGCGGGGGGCCCGTGGAGGCCATGTAGGGTGACGTGGAGGCCAGAAGCTCGCTCAGTGGCTGAGTCCGTGGCAGCTAAAAGGAACCTCTAGGAGAGTGATTTGAGGAGCTTGTCCTGAGCCGCGTGGAGGGAGGCGGACGAGAACTGTCTGCTTGGGCGGCGGGGGGCCCGTGGAGGCCATGTAGGGTGACGTGGAGGCCATAAGCTCGCTCAGTGGCTGAGTCCGTGGCAGCTAAAAGGAACCTCTAGGAGAGTGATTTGAGGAGCTTGTCCTGAGCCGCGTGGAGGGAGGCGGACGAGAACTGTCTGCTTGGGCGGCGGGGGGCCCGTGGAGGCCATGTAGGGTGACGTGGAGGCCATAAGCTCGCTCAGTGGCTGAGTCCGTGGCAGCTAAAAGGAACCTCTAGGAGAGTGATTTGAGGAGCTTGTCCTGAGCCGCGTGGAGGGAGGCGGACGAGAACTGTCTGCTTGGGCGGCGGGGGGCCCGTGGAGGCCATGTAGGGTGACGTGGAGGCCATAAGCTCGCTCAGTGGCTGAGTCCGTGGCAGCTAAAAGGAACCTCTAGGAGAGTGATTTGAGGAGCTTGTCCTGAGCCGCGTGGAGGGAGGCGGACGAGAACTGTCTGCTTGGGCGGCGGGGGGCCCGTGGAGGCCATGTAGGGTGACGTGGAGGCCAGAAGCTCGCTCAGTGGCTGAGTCCGTGGCAGCTAAAAGGAACCTCTAGGAGAGTGATTTGAGGAGCTTGTCCTGAGCCGCGTGGAGGGAGGCGGACGAGAACTGTCTGCTTGGGCGGCGGGGGGCCCGTGGAGGCCATGTAGGGTGACGTGGAGGCCATAAGCTCGCTCAGTGGCTGAGTCCGTGGCAGCTAAAAGGAACCTCTAGGAGAGTGATTTGAGGAGCTTGTCCTGAGCCGCGTGGAGGGAGGCGGACGAGAACTGTCTGCTTGGGCGGCGGGGGGCCCGTGGAGGCCATGTAGGGTGACGTGGAGGCCATAAGCTCGCTCAGTGGCTGAGTCCGTGGCAGCTAAAAGGAACCTCTAGGAGAGTGATTTGAGGAGCTTGTCCTGAGCCGCGTGGAGGGAGGCGGACGAGAACTGTCTGCTTGGGCGGCGGGGGGCCCGTGGAGGCCATGTAGGGTGACGTGGAGGCCAGAAGCTCACTCAGTGGCTGAGTCCGAGAATCCGCATTTCTACAATCACAAAGACTTGTTTTTCGGTTCCACGTGTTTTGCTCGGATAAAGTGAGTAAAGAAGTAAAGAATGGAATAAAAACGTGTGGTATTGAAGCTGAGGTGTGGCTAGATTGGGTGAGTCGAGGTGGTAGCGAGTAGTGGTGGGGGAGGCCTTTCGCTTGACTCCACCGGCGGGCTGGCTGAGAGGGGCCGTGCAGGGCTGTGGCGGTGGTATGACATAGCTGGCTTTCAGCACTGCTGTCTTCCGCCGCATCCAAGCCCCTTTGCCTGTCACCAGCCCACAGCATGCACCATTTCAATGCATGAAAGATAAGAGGTTGAACTGGAGCTTGCTTGGATTGGCCTGGAAAAGTGGTGAGATCCGATGCCCGCCGTACGAGCAGAGTCCGAGAGTTCCTCCTCCTTCGCTGAAAGAGGCATTGGTTGGGAGATGAAAAAGAGAAGATGAGGAGAGACGGACGTGTAGGAGAGGCATTGGGCTTGTCATTGGAGCGTTTGCGATGTCCAGTGGCGGAGTCGGCCCGCTGCTTCAGCTCCGTGGCCAGAACTTCTTCCTCTTCAAGCCCCCTCTTCAGTCATAAGAAGCTTCAGAGCGAGGCATAAGATGGAACCGTTCAACTGAGTTTCCTCTTCGTCTATCTTCTGCTTCTCCTCCAGAGGTAGAGCACTCAGTCCGAAGAAACTAGCAACAATAATGGGCTAAATTAAGGCTGTGGGGATGGAGAAAAGTGGACAAAAACCGAGGATTGGGCGGTGTTCCGGGCTGGCGTCGGCAGGCATAGCGGACTCGAGCCTCACGACGCGGTGTCTCCTCAAACTTCAGCCCCGATGCCTCGCTACCGTCCATACCTTCAATTATTGTGTCAATCATGATAGCTGGAGTGCGGAAGAAATGAAATGAAAGTAGGTGAGAGAGAGGACGAAGAGGAGATAATAAGATGCCTACTGGATGAGGCCAGGTGAGCACAGCGCCAGACCCAGCAGATCTCGCACCAGTCCGCCCGGCAGTCTTCCACGCGGCCGAATTGGCCTCCGTAAGGACAGGTGAGGTGGATGACGTCGAAGGGGTCCTCGCGGTAACACTCCACCGCCGAGGCACAGTGCCGGCAGAGCCGGCACTTACTCGTCACCTCCTCCAGCTCCAAGTACTCCAGTCCACAGCCTGCATCCATCCAGACCTGCTTTCCAAGTTGGCAAATTTCGCTGTTTCAATGACGCCTAAACCTGGGCATTGAAGGAGGGCTGAGTTGCTGGAGTCGCTGGCTGGGCTGATTGGGGTTTGCGGCTCATGCAGTTGTAGGGTGGAAGAAGTGCTGGGTGTCTTTGGCGTCGGCTGTGGTTCAGGAGAGATGCTCGGCCGTTTCTGCCATTTCTCATGCATGAAGAGTGTACTGGAATAGTTTGAGAAACCTGGATTGGACTAGGGCGCTTGGAGATAGGTGTAGTAGTGAGCGTGGGTGATGCTTTCAGCGCTACTTTGACCCTCTACAAGTCACCACTTTTTCCAGATATTCGCCCGACTTTAAAAGCCGGCAAACGTAGGGCGAAGTTTTGGAAGGCGTTTCGTTCTGTGAAGCAGCTTTGGCAATAGGAGGAGAGAATGGCTCTTCCTTGGCCGTCGCATCATTCACAGCTTCATTCGGCTCCACCGAGTCAACCTCCATTGAAACTTCCGGCTCTTTCTCCTTCAAAGCTTCAAGTTCAGTCCCTTGGCAGCTGCAAATTGGTCGAGTAGCCTGATTCGCCGGGCTTGTGTCCAGCTTCTTGCGTTTGAATTCCAGAGCATTGGGGGAGCCAGGCCATCGTCGCTTGAGCATCTGCGTCACCTGCGAAAAACCTCTGCTTGGAGAACCCTGAGACTGGAAGAGGAGGAAGTGGAATGGAACGCGTGGAACGTTGGCGGCGGCTTTGCGCGCAGATCGGCGACGAGGCTCCGTGAAGCTCCCCGCCGTTTCGCCTTTCACCACTCGCCGATGCGTGGGCGTTGCCTTCTTCTCACTCTCCGGCCCAGGCAGCTTCAACCATTCCTCATCCATTGGTATGGAAAACGAGGATGGGAAGGAGGCGGAAAGGACGTACGGAGGAGGTGGAGAGTTTGCTGGAGCGACGGCGGGCTTTGGGCTGGCTTCGCTTCAGGAAGTCTTCCAGCGTTTCACCAGCCTTCGGCAGATGTTCCCCGTCTTCTGCAAGTCCAATTTCTCTCTCCTCTTTCGCCAATTCAATGCTGAATCTTGGGGGGAGGCACCTTCTTCCTCAAGACCCATGGCGCCTGCGCTCTGGCCATGTTCCCGCTCTTCAGTACCGCCCCTTCAAGTTGTATTCAATTCGCATGTTCAGCTTAGCACAAACTTCTTATTTCTGAGCACAATCAGTTCCAGTCCAAAAAAGCTATAGAGTAACCCTTCATTGGGGCCGCTGATTTGTTGCTTGAGTTTTTGTAGAATGACGCGGGCGATGTCCACGTCCTTGGGGTCCAGCGCCATGATTGCTAGGAAAGCATAGAAGTGCGATGGTTGGGAAATGCGTGAAGGGCGTTCCGGGTGGCAGCATTCACATGCGGCCCTTGGACTCCGTGCGCAATTGCAGACGCAGACCTCACGGATGCACACGCCTCCTCTTCTCTGCCCCTGCCTAGCAGTTGCTAAAATGCGCGCTGCCTTTCAATCGGCCGGGAGCGAATGGGGACTTGTAAGCCTGGGTTGCCCTGGCAACCTTCCTATCCTGCTCTTCCCTTTCTTTATATTCACTTCATCTCTTGTCTTCATCTCTTATGTAACAACAATAATTGTGAAATTTCGATCGATTTCGAATTTTTTAGGGTATCTTTAGCCGCATGACTTGGCCTTAACAGAAGAGAGGGATGGAAGAAAAGATGGAATGAAGAGGTGGAAGGAAAGGTGTTGGAGAGTGAGAAAGTGAAATGTCGACGTCGGGAAGCGGAGGTGAGGATTTCTTGCTGCACCGTGAAATCGCCGCCGCAGGGGGCACTGCCTCCGCATTCCCCCGCAACCTCTCTGTCTACAGAGTTCCAATTTTCTCCCCTTTCTCCCATCCCAGCACAAGCCTTGCCGACTCATTCAGCCCAGTGGAAAAGCGGCACTCACAAACGCCCTCTACGTTCACAAGTTTCAGGTTCTCATCAGCTCACTCATTCCTTTCATGGGGCCTTTTAGCCAAAACGAGAAGGAAGCGAAGGGGGATTTGAGGTGAACACAATCAGCTGGGACGCCAAGATAGAAGGGATGACGAATGACAGCATCCACATCAGAGACCCAGGAGGCGGGGAAAATCCCATTGCACTCAGAGTCATTCAAGTTCTTCATCAAAACTAATCCATGTTCCCCCAATTCATATCCATACATCGGCAGGCAAAATTTTGCATAGTGCCTCAGCGACCAGTGGCCATGATTGTAGTGGCTACCGTCTCCGGTGTTCTGGTCATTTTTCCGACATTCCCCATATTTATCAGGCTTTGAGTGTTTGTGCAGATTTTCGAGCATGGGCAAGGGCACGTGCCAGCAGTCTACTATCCTCTGAAAAAGGCTGAGGATCAAGGTAGCGTTAGCCATGGCCTGCTGCAGAGCAAGACTGTGATGAATTTCAGTAAACTTCAGCTACTCCAAAGGAATTTGCGTCATAGACCACTATGTTTGCGTGGGTATCTAGTGGACTAACATTGATTGGTTAAAATAAATCCATGAGTTGTTGAAGGATCAAACGACGGTAGTGTGATTGTGTTCAGCTGTCGCGAAAATGGCATCAAAGCCAAAGGTGCTTTGCGGGAGCACAAAAGTAAGCCTTTGCGAATGAGGAGAGAGGAGGAGGTTGATGGTGGCTGGCGCAGGTGGGGTGGTGGACCTGAGCTTTGATGGGGCAGAACTGATGGTGTCCGCGCATTTGGATGGCGTGCTTCTGCTTTGGTCTCGAGGAGACTCTGCCATCAAAAACACCGGCAAGATATCCACTGGGTTTTGCCTTTTTTGACTCATTTTTATTGTCATTGCAATTCACAAATATTTCAATAATTCGTTCCGTTTTCGAAAGATAATATAATTCCTTTTTGAATCTTTGGCAGGCATGACATATGCCTGGTGTCTGCCTACAAAAACTTCATCTTCTGTGCTAGTGTTCATGGAGACATTCACATCTTCGACGGTTATTGAAGTTTTCAATGTTTTCTGGAACGGAGAATTTTTTGAATGTTCTTGTGGCAGGAAAAGCTGGACGACTGGTGGCGGAAGCGAACGCACATGCGAGACCAATCACAGCTCTGGAAGTCTCGCCAGACGGACTCGTTCTTTGCCTATCCTTCCACCTTCACTGGTAAAAAGACAACGATTTCCAGCTTCTTAGCGCATCTGAAGACGCCTTCATTCGCGTTTGGAATTTATTCATCAAACCCGGCGCAGAACAATCCTTCGAGGTTGTTCCTTCTTTGCTTTTTCCTGTCCACCATTGCGCCATTGAGTAAATGGTGCGCTGTTACATTTCTATGGAAAGAAATATAGACGATGGCAGATGACATTGCGC
The DNA here is from genome assembly GCA_030248095.1 of Ptycholaimellus sp. GST1_10. Lineage (NCBI taxonomy): Eukaryota > Metazoa > Nematoda > Chromadorea > Chromadorida > Chromadoridae > Ptycholaimellus > Ptycholaimellus sp. GST1_10. Next base: position 26,865 of record JASANA010011682.1, read on the forward strand.
TGGTGGTGTGTGCTGGACAACGGGTACGTGGCTGGTGGGACATGGCTGCCGCCGTTGGAGGAAGGAGGGAAAGTGAAGGACAGCAGACGCCCATTCGCTGTCACTGTCTTTGACTCACCCTCCATTTTCCTCTTTCGACCCGGCCCTTCCTCTGATCGTCCCAAGACCAAATAGCCCCGCTTCTGTATTAGAGCTTGAAAACGTCTAATTCTGATTTTGACGGCGTCAAAACTTGAAAAGGGCCCTCAAATTTGCATTGCTGCCAGGGGCCTAAGGCGATTATCCCTGGAAGCGGTGGTTAGGGTTGAGCGATCAATGGGAGTCCTCAATCCCGTTATGTTCTACTTGAGAAAAAG
>JASANA010011683.1:0-35074 GCA_030248095.1 Ptycholaimellus sp. GST1_10
GGCTGACTCCCTCAAACCCCTCCCCCAAGATTTACACCCCTCCCCCAAAGGGATACACCCCTCCCCCATGAATTACACCCCTCCCCCAGGTCCTACACCCACCCCCCAAGAATTACACCCCCCCAAGGTATATATATTGATAAATTTTTTATTGCCTTTACATATCTCGAAGTTTTTTCTCGGAATTTTTTTCTTAACAACTAAATACCTACTTTTTTGTTAGTCTATACCAAGTTAGTCTATACCGGATGACGGGCAAATGCCTAGACAGTCGTTACCGCAATATAGGGCATAGCCAACACAAATTTTTCCAGGCTCGCAGTAAAACATAGTTAGTCCTTAAACATAGTAAGTCCTTACCGAGTTCATAAATGTTTTAAAGAGCTCAACTCAGTAAGGACTATCTATGTTGTACAAAAGCTTTTAAAAATTGCGCCTTCTTGATACTCCTTGTCAGGAGACAAGCCTTTACTCCTGGTAGGCATGTGCCCGCCATCCGGTATCAACTTTTAACTATGTTTAAAAAAAGTAGGTATTCATTTATTTAAAAAAAAGTACCTTGAGTTTAAATTTCTAGATATGTACAAAGAACGATTTTAAGCTAATAAAATTTTTTCAATATAGTACTTTTTTAGAGATGTAATTCTTCGGGGGGAGGGGTGTAAATTCATGGGGGAGGGGTGTAAGTTTGGGGGAGGGGTGTAAATCTTGCAAAAAGGGCTCTAGAATTCGGCCCGACTTTGTTTCCCCTAATTAATTTTTTCCCCCAAACCGATTTCATTAAAATTTTACCTATTTTTTTTAAATTTTTTAATAAATTTTTAAATTTTTTTATAATTTTTCAAATTTTTTTATAATTTTTTAATTTTTTTTTACATTTTTCAAATTTTTGAACAATTTTTCAAAAATCTTGATTTAAAAAGAGTTAATTTAAGGGGTGGGGTAATTTGATCTACTACTTTGCCAGTTTTACTACTTCCAATGGGGTAACCGCTTTCTGCTACTCTGTATCTGTTATGAAAAGACGCAATTTATCAGAATACGGAATTCATTAAGTGTTAGTGTTTCAAATAAAAGCATGCAATGGAAAAAAGAACGTCATTCGCCAAACAAAGACAGGCTAAAGGCTAAAGGCTTTAAGGCTAAAGACAGCTACAAAGAACAAAGAAGTAATCATGCTGATCATGCTATACATGCTAGCGTAGTAAATTGGAACAAAAAAGGAAGTTAGTAGCTAGTCGCGGCGGTTGCGGATGAAGCGGCGGAGGCCGAAGGCCAGGATGGCGGCCAACGCGATGAGGGCCAGTCCCACCAGCAGCCATCACCAAGCCTGTGCGAAGGGTGAAGGAGAACTATCTTGGAAGATGAGCGGTAGGAGGGTAACAATTTTTCCGGTGGCCGCATCCTCTATCAGCCCGATCCCCACGGACTTGAGGGTTCCCGTGAGGCCATCCCATCCCAGCAGACAACGCTGCTCACAGGCGATACCGCAGCGCTCCGTCTCTGCAAGCACTTTTTGGTGGGATTGGGAGAAGAGAGGGTTAGAGGAAAGGCTAACTGTTCATGCGGCAGCAGGCGGTGCCAGTCAGCGCGATGACGTCGCACTCGAACTCCTTGGTGCAGAAGGCTCGGGCAAAGGCTGCTCCAGTGCCGGTGCACTGGGTGAAGTGACGGCCCACGAAGGCCCCATCCCAGCCAGTCGGGCAGCTGAAAAAGACACTCTTATGATGGCCCCTGTTTAGAGGGCCGTCAAATTGCCGCACTTCAGACTGGCACCCTGCATCTCGCACACGGCACCAACACCACCCACACTCAGCGCGATGAGAAATATTGCAATCATTCTCTCTGCTTGCACTCTATCCGATTAGTCTGGATCTGGAAACGAAATCAGCGGTTGGAAGAGTAGGGAGGGAGTAGGGAGGTTGGTTGAGTGTGTGTGAGTGGTATGTCGCAAGAGGAGGGGAGTGAGAGGGAGGCGGTGTATGTATGCAGAGGCTGAGCAGAACGATTGAATCGCATGAAAGTACGGTAGCCATAAAAAAGGCCCCTGTCACGAGTGCACGAGGCCCCTGTCACGAGTCCTAGTCATTCCCTCAAAATGTGGCTGTCCGTAGTTCTCTGTGCTTTGGCAGTTCTAGCCAATGAAACAGATGAAATCTGGGAGTGCATTATGGATAATGTCGCTCCGCGGCACATACCCTGCGCCTCCTTTGCTTGGGGCGCATGCATGGCCAACTGTCGGCAGGGAATTCTGCGATGCTCGAGCTGCTTTCAATTCTTTGCGACATCCAATCAAATAGAATCGTGTCAGGAAAACTATTCCAGTAAACTTATTTCAAATTCGATTTTTAATCAATTAATTAATTCAATCAACTAATATAGGCGTGTCTACGACACTTCTTGGAGGATTCAAACTGCGAAAATTCCACGGATGTCAACAACAATGGCCAATACGAGATAACTGATGGGGCATATGGCTTATTACTTGAAATGAAGAGTTATGAATAAACAAATACCTGAGGCCCCAAGGACCCGGGGGAGAGGGTGGGGGAAGAAATGAATACCTACTCTCGTTCATTAGCAGATGCGAAGCAGCAGGGCAGCAGCAGGAGTTCGGACGGCAACTTTATCTTTCATTTTTCTCCTTAACATGCTGAGATTTTGGGGAGTCTGGACTAATTAGTCCACGCTTATTCCAATGCAAAAGAATTAGAAAGATAGGTTGATCCTAGCGGGAGCTAGAGCCTTATCAAAATTAAGATCTAGCATTAACCCTCAAAACATACACCTCGATTCAAAAGAGGGGCCTGGGCGCTGACGGTCACTGCCCTCCCTGGCGCCAGGCCAATGGCAGAAGAAATCGATCTGAGCTTTGCAGGTGCTATAAGCGTTGCGTCATAATACTTGTTTATGGTTCCAAAAATGTTCCGCAGCTTGAATGATAAAATGCATTTTAGTGCAAAACTCTAACTGTGACTTGTAGCAATGTACAACTGTCAGAAAGCAAAATGTATTTTTAAACATGGTAACTCTTTTGTGTGCAACAATTGTGACAGCAAATAAAGGCCCAGGCGTGTTAGCAGTTGAAGCAAAAGAAACTCTATGTCTAAATGAGATGAATGAAGCGCTTACTACTTTTACAATTGTTATTTAGTCTACCACTGATTTTTGGTGCAATATGCTTAATGATACTATTTAAGATATATTACATCACATATGCTTTCACATCCTGCAACAATGAACTATTTTTATCTTCCATGGATATTGTACATGCTGCACTTCAAGTAGCAATTCCTTTATCCGCCATCAACGAAATTAGAATTATTCTTGCATCAAGGATAAAACCACCAACTAAAGAATAGTGATCATTCACATCCCATTTAACTGAATTAAACTTGCATTATGTTCTTGTTTGGCTTTTCATTAAATATGTTTGGAAAATAAGTCTCATTGTTGACTAATTACTAATACTAATTACTAATCAAAATACTAATTCAATAAAATTTTACGAATTAGGGCTTTGTTTTCAAAACAAAAACTTTTAGGACAAATGCCCCACTCTTTATTATTAATCTCCGACATTGTATAATGTTGTGTATTGATCAATGTTTAATTATTCGGGACATTCTGGCAACTAGTAGAAATGACTACCAAATGACCTACATTAAAATCTTTAATAAGTATAATGGAGCAAAGCATAACATGTAGGCGAAGGTATCCCCCAAGGTTAAGCTACCACAACATTTAAATATTGCAGTGCTTGTAAATGTGTCGATCAAGAGGAAAACTGGTTTTTCAATCAATTTCAGAAGTATAGTAGGATTGAGAATGGAGAAAACCTGCCTGCGAAGCCATAAAGCTCTGTCACTCTGTCCATTATATCATCAATCAAAAATTGGCAGATGTTTAAAAGTCAAAATGGCGGATACTCTCAGCATCCAAAATTCAGCTCTACACAGTGATGTAATTTTCAAAGTTGAGCACGAGTAAAACATTGATGTAAAGTACAATCACAAACATCACATTTATCACAAACAGGCTAGATATATTTAAAACTTAAAGGTTTTATGTAGCATATTACTGAAATTGTGAATCTCCGATTCAGTGTTAAACACGCTTGAAGGGTGCTGCACACGGGCTGGTAGGTGATGTGATGCTCTTGCTTTTGTCGCAGGCGTGGCTGCAGTTGATGGGGAAGCGCTGGGAGACGAGGGCGAAGCGGGAGAGGTAAGTCAAGCCCATGACAGGGGCGCTGTGCTGCTCAGAGCTCATCTTCTCGACCTTGTTCTGATTCTGACTCTAGCCCTGGAGAGGGCTGTTGGGAAGGTGACTGAGTGGGTGAGGTCGATGAAGAGGAGATGAAGCTTGAATGAGAAAGGCTGGAAGGATGGTGAGCGTGTGGGAGACCTGTGCGGCTGGGGGTCCAGAGAATGAATCTGAGTCGTCCTTGAAGATGCTCTGGCTTAGGTCTGCTCTGGCTGCCGACGAAGGTGAACCCTCTGATACAGGCTCCACAAGCTGATGGATGGAGAGGTATATGTCTTCTCCTCAGAAGCGAAAAATCAGCCACCCAAACAAGGGCGAAGCAGAGAGGCAAGGAGGGGGGGGGGGGGAAAGGAGGGAGCGGCGAGAAGCACAGGGAGGGGAGAAGAACACAGCCACCAACACACCCTCCTCAGCCATGAGTGGCGTTTCCCCCAAAAGAAGGAATAAATCATCAGGTTGGCTCAATAAATGCAAATGACTGTCAAACAAAAATAAAAAGTCAATAAAACATGTCCAAACTGTACACATATATTGGTTCTGACAAAATGTATGGAAAAGTGACACTGACATACAGTAAAATATTATGCTAAAATATAATGTTGTATCTGTGAAATATTCAGAAACCATTAACAACGTTTCCTGAGTCACCAGAAGAAGATTGTATTCACCTCCAACCTAATGATGAAGTTTATATGACAAACACTGACAAGACCACAATAGAACTAAAAAATAAACATACAAGCCGCTCAATTGTATACAAATTGAAGATATCAAAAGGTGGAAATGAAGTCATAAAAATCAAACCAGCTGGAGAAATAGTACAGCCTTTAACAACTACCTTTATTGAGCTTTCAATAAAAAACCGCCAATTGGCAAATCCTGTTTATCGTCTATTGCTGCAACATGTCCTTGCACCAGCTAATACATTAAATGGCAAAGCGCAGGTTTTCTGGGAACAAGCCTCATCTCAGAATGTTTGTCCCAGATCGCATAAGTTGGATCTCATTCTTAACCAGTAACAAAGCATTCTAATTAGTGATTATTTTTATGCGTATTTTAATTGTCGATGTTTTTTATTTTATTTTATGCTTAAATGGGTAAAATATTGGTACCTTTTTGTCATTGAATACAAAAAGTTTATTCGTGATTCTCATTATTATTATTGTTGTTTTTGCGCGGCTGAAGTCCACCTGCCGCGGAGGGCAGGGCTGTCAGAGCTCCGGTGGACAGAGGGCATGGGCGCGGAGGCTGCGGAGCGTAGCCTAGCATAGCCTAGCAATGTTGGGAGTAGTTGTGGCGCCCAAAATTAATGGCCAACAAGTATATGGCGCCAAGCGCAATAGGTGACCGTGGGGCATATTCCCCCTTCTACATTTACATGTAGCAGAAGCCAAAAATTGAGGAATGTGAAATCATTCTCTCAAAAAGGTAAGTCTGTGGTTTTTCCGCCAATTTCAAAAATAAGCACAGATTTGGAATCGTTATATACGACTTGTGAATCAAAAACCAAAGTCTTCTGTTCAATTCTCAGCCGTTCAGCTGCTACTGATTATTGATGTTATTGTCATGCATGAAAGTTGGTCACTCAAGAGGGTAAGTCTTTGGTTTCTCAACCATTTTCAAAAGTAAGCACATATTTAGAATCGCTATATATGACTTGTGAATCAAAAAACCAAAGTCTTCTGTTCACTTTTCAGCCGTTCAGCTGCTACTGATTATTGATGCTATTGTTATGCATGAAAGTTGGTCACTCAAGAGGGTAAGTCTTTGGTTTCTCAACCATTTTCAAAAGTAAGCACAGATTTGGAATCGTTATATACAACTTGTGAATCAAAAAACCAAAGTCTTCTGTTCAATTCTCAGCCGTTCAGCTGCTACTGCTTATTGATGCTATTGTCATGCATGAAAGTTGGTCACTCAAGAGGGCAAGTCTTTGGTTTCTGAACAATTTTCAAAAGAAAGCACAGATTTGTAATCGCTATATACGACTTGTGAACAAAAAAACTCAAGTATTCTGTGCAATTCTTAAGATTACAGATGCTACAGCACAAAAACTGTATATCGCAATTTTTAATCCTTTCTACCCAAAAAGTAATGTTTCAAGTGTTCAAATTCCGGGTCTACCCCTCCAGATCTTCCTAAAATAGATGTGGTACATTGCAGCAGGAACGTAGCGAAGATCTCTTATTTGTGCACCAAACGGAGAAAAGGGGATGGCGACAGGGGCATGTTTTGGACATAATGAACTAGGCACCTCTTTGCCCACCTCATCGGCTCAAGGTCAACAAAACTGGCTTGGGAAAAGCCACAGCGCACCCACAGGCGGCCAAGAAGAGATGGAAGGGAATCACACCAAGCATCTAGAGCAGGCAGAGGAACGGGACCTCGTATCTAGACTACAAGTGCACTAATAGGGGAGGGAGAATTGAGTCGCCCAAAGCTAGTCCCAGTGGGCCATATTATCCGTCGAGACTCCCGACGATCCACATGATGATAGACGAGCCGAGTCAATGCTGGAGCTAGAGCCCCAATGGCTTCGCCTTGTGAGAGAAGGTCGGTCATCCACATTGTTCCTCGAAGAGCGGTCGAGGGATGACATACTGCGGAACGAGAGCCGTTGAAAACTGGGGTCCAGCTGTATGGAGTCCATTGACAGGGTACGAGTCATTCGTGCAGGAACTTGGGCGTTGATCGATCCTGTGACGTCGGCCAGGAATCCTCCAGTCATGGGTAGCCACGCCGGTAGCCGGTTGAAGCCTCCCCCATATGAAGCTTCACTGGCATGAAGAGGTAGCACTGGCCTTCCCCCGGTAGTTGGTGATAGGGGTAGACCAGTGAAACAGCCGCCTTCTGACACTGTGTGATGAAGATGGCAGAGCCTCTGACCACAGCCGAAATGTTGGTTCGCCCCATGAGGGCTCGGATACCATCAGTCGGACTCAGCTGGAAGAGCTGTCTCAATATCTGATATTGGTGCTCCTCCATCAGACACATCCTATGGTCATTGCTCAGTTCCAGTTTCTCCATCATGTCGACCAGCATGTCCACCGTGTAGTGGAGCTTGGCTTCCACGGGGTCATGATGTTGTACCCAACCATCTATACGCATGAGTCTATCGTGGATGGCCTCCTTCCTCGCGTTCTTGTCGAAGAACCACAGTGTGTTTGCCATGGTGGAGGGAAAGGAGTACGGGGGCCCATGGTGTCAAAGTTCCGGTTGGCCTCTCTGTTCCGAGCCACCCCTCCAACCTCCCGATCTCTTGCCTCGTCCCATAGAGTCATCTGTCCCATCCATTGGGTCGTCTCGAAGCGTCTGTCCGGACAGTGTTCTGCCTTGCTTGTGGTCCATGTACCTTTTCTTTTTGCATTCTTGGGCTTCCCACTCTCTCCATTCCTTCTCCTGTTCTTCTTCTGATGGTCCCTTCCCTTCCCACGTCCTCCGGACCCGTTGTTGTTCCCGTGTGTCCAATGGGGCGGAGGTTGAGGAAGGGGTGTGTCCCTCCGTGGTGTTGATCAGCAGGGCTCCTCCTTCATGAGAGAGTAAGACTTGCTCTGGGAGACAGTCCATGTCCTTCTTGTTGTAAGGGAAATTGGCTTTGGGTAGATATGTGGAGAAGGTGGCGGAGAGTCTGGGAAACTGTACTCGCTTTCCTGTCATTTCTACCTTGTGATTCCCATAGTTGTAGAAGGGACACTAGTTGAGGATAGTAGCGTTGCTCCACACGATCGTGTACTGAGGTTGTATGCAGTATTCTTGTTCTATCGAACATCCGTCGAGTGAGCCCAGGTCAGATGTCAGTGAGAGGTGTCCAGCTTGTATGAAGCCTTCGATGACGTAGAGGTTGATCATTTTGTAGGTGATGGTAGTGAAGCAGCAAGGAAACGCGTAGTCGATCGACTGGTTGGTAGACCAAAGGAACTTGTTCATCTTCGTCAATGTCATTCCTAAGTACCAGTGCTTCTTCCACGCTCTCCTACACTGATCCTCTGGTATGCTCAGTCATTCGATGGGGTCAGTCAGCCCGGCATTAAGGAAGTGGACAACGAAGTCGTTCCTGGTGGTGGTAGTGGTGATCTCCAAGATGCACTGCACTGCGGGAATGCTGGGGGTGGTGGGGACAGGTAGCCAAAGGTCCGCTGTATGGTAGGAACGACGGGGTTGTTCCTTGTGGATGGAACAGTCCCTTACTCTTTCTGGCATAATGAAGGGGCGCCCTACGCCACCGTGGCTGTGGCACAGTTGAAACTGGACGTTCCTTGGTGGTGGCTCAGCGATGTCCTTCCGACGTTGGTTCCTCTGGAGTAGTCTCTCTCGCATCTCCTTTGCAGACATCGTCGGGTGAGGTCCTCTCTCTTCATTCCGAGACCACTGCTGGTTGGCGACGTCTGAGGGCATCGTCCCGGTTGGTCTGGCGCTGATGACTGTCATCATGCCCATCACCACTAGCATGATCGTGGTCCACGGCTATGTTCCTGCCATTCTTGTCCGAGCTGGATTGGCCCATGATGGAGAGTGTGCACTGGGCATCGAGTCCTGGGTCGTCCGTCTCCAGGGGAGGAGGTGTGACGTAACATCCGCAGAGTCTGCATGGATCCATCGGTGCATTTCTCTGTGTACCTGAGGGTTGAGGTCCGAGGATTCGTCCAGTTGTTGTTGTGTATGTTCTTCCATCTCCATGGCTTCTTTATTGTCCATCCGGTAAAGCGCGCGTAATAGGTTCTTCCTGGCACCTTTGGTGGGGAATCCCCAGAGATCCTTGGGAGATTCCCTCCGCATGTGTAAGCTGATGAGTTGGGATGGGTTCCGCGGTGGGTTGGTGGGTCGGGTAGAGACGAACTCGTCAGAGATTCGTCGGCTAGGAAGGCTTCCTGGAGGTGACTGAAGCGGAGTTTCTTCTTGCACGTTGAGCATCTCATGAGTCCCGGTCCTGCGCGTTTCTTCTGGTTTCCTGTTCTGACAGCACCCGTTGACCTCTTCTTCAGAATGCCTCGAGTGGGTTCCACCCACTGGCTTCCCATCGTTTCCGGTGGAGACTCCGGTGCATCATCCTCTTCCGTCTCCTCTGGGGCTTCTGGTTCCAGTCCCATCATCCTGCCATCTACGTAGTCATCTTCCAGTCTGGGTGGCTTGTCGTATGGTTGCCCGGTGGTTTCATTGTCCTTGTCGTAGATGGATTGTTCTGGTGGCTGGGACTGGTTGTTTGGGATGGAGCTATATCCGGTGTCCATGTTGGGTTGGTGGTCATCCTGGAGGGAGGGCATGGATGGAGGTGTGAGGTGTTGACTGGTGGAGGGACAAGATGGGGTGATCACGTCCTCTGGCAGGGAGTTGGGAAGCGACGAAGGAAGATCCGCGGCATGAGGAGGGGTGGCGTGAGATGCGGTGGTGTTGGGGGTGTTGGGTACGATGTCCTCTGCAGGGGCGGCGGGAGTGGGGCGCTGTAGAGTCGGTAGTGGCTCGTGGAAGAGGGGAATAAGGTTGCGAATGTGGCGCTCGAAAACGTGCTGAACGGTGCCACCTCCTTTCACTCAGACGTTAACCTGGACTCTGGCCATGAGAGGTCTCTCCTTTTGAACGTCGTGTTTGGAGTAGACGGGGATCATGCTCAGGATGCGTCCGAGTCAGTAACTGTTGTGTGGGACGTTTTCTTTGTAGAGCCACACTAGTTTGCCCTCCACTGGTGCTCTGTAGCATTCATTCTTGCGTGGCTTGAAGTAATGACTCCTTTCCGCGATCAGGACGTTCTTGAGCTCTTCTGTGAAAACGTCCCAAATGGCGTTCATGAGCTTCTCATGCTTAGTGATGGTTGCAGCGAGGGCGCTAGTCCAATATTCCTTATCCTCTAGGCAGTCTTCAGGCATCGGCAGTGCTAGGAGGTCAAGGTTCGGGTAGAGGAAGTGCGCTGGAGTGACCATGGTCGGAACGTCTCCATAATTGAAGAGGGGGCGGGTGTTGAGAATGGCCTCTGTTTCCCGCAGAAGGGTACGGAATTCCGTCTCCCCAAAATGTGCCGTAGTCCCCATGAGCTTCTTCAGTACCTTGCTGGTAAGGCCCATGGAGCGCTCAACCATGCCCGCCAACGCAGGGTGTTCCGGGGGGATGGTGTTGAGCAAGGTGCCATGGGTGGTGAAGAAGTGGGTGATCGCTTCCACTTCCAGCTGACTGAAACTCGCTTCCGTGTTATCAGCAAGGGATAACGTTGCCCAAACGAGTGAGGGGGCATTGTTGCATAGACTTCCTTGGGGTACCCTGTCCTGCTCGTGATGCGATCTAGGGCGAGTAGGATGTGTTTGCCGTCTAGTCGTGAAAGCATCACCAAGAGGATTCCCTGGGTAACTTGACAGGTGTAGACGAGGACCCAGCACTTTGCCATTTGTTTCCTCTCCTTCTTGGGCACCTTGACCTTCGAGTTGTTTGGAGATTCAGGGTCTCCGATGGTCCGGTAGATGTAGAAGGGGCCCTTGACATCCATAGCGACGAATTTCATGACGGTGTGTTTCTCGAAGCAAATGGATGGGTAGGAGCGGAAGTGGGGAGCTGCAAACGGCATCGCCTCCTGTCGTCGACATTCCAGGCACAGCTTGAGGACAGCAGTCACCCTTTGTAGTCCTCGAGGGATCCAGTACCATTGTCGTAGCAAGGCCAGTGTGGATCGGGACTTGAGGTGGCCCATGAGTCCGTGGTAGTGTAGAATGAGGATCGCAGTGAAGGGATGCTGCTCCGGTAGCAAGAGAGGGTGTTTGGAGTCGAATGGTAGAGGCATCCTCTCCAGTCTTGCTCTGCAGCGAATGAGTCCGGTGTCCGACAGTAGGAGGTCATGCTGTTGGATGAGTGAGATGATCGGTTTGGGTGCCCTGATGTTGGGATTCTCTAGCGTGGGCATGGCATCTGGCATTTGGAGATGCCTGACCCACAATTCCTTGGTGGCCTCCCGTTCCTTGGCAGTGATCCACCCCGTACAATGGGGTCCTTGTTTGAGGAAGCGTAGTCTAGCTCTCATTGCCTGCACAGTGGAGTTGATGAGATAGTTGAAGGATCGGTGGAGGAAGTGTTCAGCCTTGAAGCCAAAGGGTCCCTCCACCGCTGGCTCTTGAGCCATCCGCTTCACTCCTCGAAGGAGGCAATGATAGCTGGGGCCCATCTGGTCGATTTCAGACTCTTCTTCCTGTGTGAGCGTCCCCAGGTCTCCACTCTTCTGTTCGAGGTATGTGGGAAGCTCCAGTTCATCCGGGGTTCCGTGGGCCCAACTCGGTCCATAGAACCAAAGGCAAAAGTTCTTTGGTTTTATGAACTCCTCAAAGGAGAAGCCGCGGGAGGCCATGTTGGCTGGGTTCTGGTCGGTGGGCACGTGGTGTATGGTGAAGTGGAGGTTCTTTTGAAGTTCCTGTATGGCCTTCACTTAGTTCGTTGCATAGACTGCCGGCCCTTTGCCTTGGCAACACTGGTGAAGGGCGATCATGGAGTCCATGTAGAGATGGATCCTGGCAATGCAGATGCTCATCGGCAGTTCCCTCACCACAATCTTCATGGCCCTGGCCACTTTCTCTAGGGCCAATAGTTCGGTTTTTGGGGTGTCTCGTAGCTTGGGCACATACAGCGATGCCTTGGCAAAGAGGAGTGAGCATAGCCCACCGTGCGTCAGCTGACGGTAAGATCCATCTCCTTCATACTGTCAAACGAACTCAATCGCTTCCTCTGGGCTGTAGCTGTGGACATAGATACATAGACCATGTCCCCGATCGCTGGCATCTGCAAATGCCAGCAGATTCACGTTGATGTCTTCTGTCCAGGTTACTATCCTAGCCACCTTGAGCTTGGGTAGTTGGCGAAGGTCCCCCGCCACTTCTTCCCAGCGCTCCACCAGTTTGGGGACTTCAATCACATTGTCCCACCCGAACTGTCCCTCATTCGTGGCAATGTATTGGAACACCATCTTAGCTCTCAGGGTGACTGGGGCAGCGAGGGAAAGTGGATCGAAGTAGGCTGCAAAAGCGGATAGGATCCGCCTCTTGGTGCATGGGTGCGTTGCCTTGTCCTCTGGTTGAGCGACCCCCAGAACATTGTTTCCCGAGTCGTAAGTGACACCTAGGATTTTCTGTCCCTCCAGTTTTCCTCTCTCTGCCGTCCTCAGTCGCGTGTTGAACTTGTGGGAGTTCAAGGTGAATTCTCGGAGATTCATGCCTGCTTCTCGGAAGATCATTTTTGCTTCAGACTTCTTCTGAAGAGCTTCCTTATAGTCTCACGCTGTGAAAGTGACAATGTCGATGTAGGTCAGTAATTTCATTTCCTCGGCAAGTGGTGTATCGTACTGAGCCAGATGAAGATCAATGACGACTTGTAGGATGGCTGGACTACTCTTGAATCCGAATCCGACTCTCTTGAGTCAGAGGCACTGTATGTTCCCTAGTCCCAGTGGCTTGTCTGGGTTTATCACCCAGAGGAACCTGGTCAGATCCCGGTGTTCCTCTGTCAGCAGGATTTGGAGGAATGCCTTCTCGGGTTCCCCAAAGACAATGATCTCTGAAATGCGACTCCTAATGAGGATCCCATGAAGACTCTTGAGGAGCTAAGGGCCAGTCTCCAGTAGGTTGTTGAAGGTCTTGTTGGCCATCACACTAGCTGTGGGGTCTAGCACCGGTCTGCACTTGGTGTGTTGAGATGATGTCTTAATGACGGGAAAGCAAGGAAGGTGGGCGTCCTCTGTGTAGGGGATGACCTCGGAGTAGCCTGCTTCCACCTGTTCCATGATTGTTTTGTGGAACATTCTGGTGAGGTCTTTCTGGGCTAGGGTATTGTAGGCCGACTTGAGACAGGTGTATGCCTAGTTGCAACCATCAATCGCGTTGTTAGGGAACCCGTCGATGAAGGGAAAGGGTGCGCAGTAACGTCCTTCCTTCTTCATAAGGAGCCTTTGGAATCGATCAAGAGCCGTCTCTTTGGTAGTGGTGGTCAGCTTGTCCTTGCTGGTTCCTTCTCCTTCCAGCGAGTGATACTCCTGGAGTTCTGCTACGGCGGAGGAGTTCATCAGGACCGTCAGCATCTTGCTCTGCCTCTTCTCCATAAATGGCCTGCTGGGAGTCAGCGGGCTTCCAACCAGTAGGTCACCGATAGGGGAAGGAAATACGGTCAGTCATTCCTTGATATGTCGACTTTGGGTTGCCGTGCAGTCTAGCATGTAAGCAAGCCGTGATGTCCTGCCCGAACAAGATGTCTACTTCCACTCTTCTATTTAAATCTCTGGGTGGCAGGTTGAGAAGTGAAGGGTAGGTTTCTTGTAGATGGTCCCATTCGTCCGGCGGGAAGACTGGCTCCAGTGTGATGGGGGGACACAGATCACCCTTGGTCACCCAGGCTTCCATGCTGAATTTGTATCTGTTGTCGGTTGTGAGGCTGAGCAGCACTTTCCTCATGGCCATCCAGTAGCGTCTAGTATGTCCAAAGACTCAAGTGCTGATGATCTGCGTGTCCAGCGTTTTGAGTCCCAGGAAGTCTGCTACCTGGCTGGAGATGGCCATTAGCTGCAAGCCAGAGTCTAGTAGGCAGGAGACTCCTGTCGTCACTTGCTTGTCCTCAGAGCGGAGGTGGGTGTGGAATGTCAGCATGATGGGTCCACTGTCTACTGTCTCATGTGCAGATGCCAGCATGACCATCGGTTGGTCCCGTTTGTTCTGTCTGTTGGAGGAGGTGGAGCGGCTGCAATGGTGCTGGGGGGAATGATCTCCGCTGTGTGGCACATGTTGGGAACCTGCCTCCTTCCCGCCACGAGGGGAGGATGAACGTGTCCTGGGGCTGTTGGGGAAGACGTCGTAACAGAGCACCGATTGGTGATGGAGCTGTTTGCAGAATTGGCACGGAAACTGTGACTTACAGCCATTTGCGTCATGTACCTTCGAGAGGCATTGGTAGCAGCATCGGAATTTGTTCGCTTATTCCTTCCTCTGTTTGGCCATACTGAATTTGTGGCAATCCACTGCCTTGTGATTGCCAAGGCAGAAGGCGCATGGTTTGTATTGGGCCTCTGGGGTGGATTGTTTGGCTGGTAGCATGAGTGTCGCAATTTCCTTGGGGCTTTCCATTTCGTCTGCTCTGGCAGTGAGTTTGTGAGTTCTTGTCTGAGGACTAGTGGGTTGCAAAGTCATTGACAATGCCCAAGAATCCGGATGTGTCGGCCTCATTACCAGTCGTGATTGGAGTACGTGAGCCTCATCTTCGAGGATGGGAATGAGGTGGTTGATGCTGATGTCATGGAGTGGGACCTTCCGGAGTCTGCTGATGCACCAATTGTAGAGACGGGAGGTCAGCTTCTCCATAACGGGTTGCGTGAGGTGAAGGAGCTTCGTTTCTGACATTCTGCACTGTACCAGAAGGAAGTAGAAGCTGGGGTGGAGTTGATCGATGAAGCTGATCAGGTTGTGATCGGTGACCACAGGAAGTTTCTCGATATCCTCTTTGGCCCAACTGATCAGGAGGGTGGGATTCTCATAATCTCTTGTCAAGAGGCTGAGGATGATGTCAAAGTTTGCCGGGTCTGCCAGGTACCTTTGGACTTTCTTGAGGGGTTCTCCTTCCAAACACTGGCCGAGCACTGGTATGTGTTGGTGAGGGTCGGTAGTGAGCCGGTTGATGAGATGGAAGAAATCTGCCTTCCAAGTGGGAAAGTCCAGGGGGTCTCCCTTATAGCAAGGGTATTCCAGAGGGGGCAGGGTTTCGCGTAGGAGGTCATTATCTTGCTTGAGGACGAGATGTTGTAAGACGTTCTGACAACTCTGCAGTGTAGCCAGTCCCAAGCCTCCCATATGGATCTCTCTTGAGTCCATATCTCCATGATGTATCTATGTTCATAGTGGATGTCTGCAGTGGGTGAGCAGGTGGCGGAGGTAAGGGCTCCAAATCCGTGGGCAGAGGGATGGATGGTAGCATCGCTGGAGGCCTGGTCGATACTGCTGGAGTTGAGAAGGTGTCCTCTGTCGATCTTAATGCACTGAGTGTGGAGCGGTCTGGGAGGGAAGGATGAGTGGGTCCGGGTTGTTCCGCTCGCGTTCCTGGTGGCCCTTGGAATTGTGTGGGTTGGATGGTGAATGCCACCTGAGGTCGGGCATCACTAGACTGTCCTACAGTCCACCCAGGTCCCACCGCTTCTCCCGGTGGGGTTCCAGGTGGGACGGTGAGTGGGCGATTTCCACATCTGGCAACCATGACCAATTGATGCACTTCTCCGTCTGGTGCTCCATCGGTTCCGTATTGATGGGTGAGACCATCGGCTGCCTAGTTGTCATGGAGATGTTGGTGTTCGTATCCACTCTGGCCATGGTGACGTCCTGCAATGCCACTTGGGCTGTGGCAGGCACTCGTTGTTGCGGACAGGAAGGTGGCAGGCACTCGTTGTTGCATCTCCATGGGGGTCAGAGTATGGGGATGGCCTGTACTCTCATGTCATGGCCGGGTTGTTGGCGTGTCCTCGCGGCTGGCAGTGGCTCCGGCAGATTGCGGCGTAGGCTTGTGACCAAGTCGTCTGGCTGTTCTCTGATGAATGGTGAGTGATATCGTTGGAAGGGTCTCCTAAGGTTGTCTGGGGTTGGGAGATGTGCCAATGAAGTGATTCACTCCGGAGGAGGAAGTGGAGCTGGTTGAACGTTGGTTCTTGTCAACTGTTGAGAGGGGTAGTAGAGTGCGACGCTCCCGTCTGGTTCTTGTCGGAGGAAGGTTCGTGGTTCTGAGTGGGGTTGGTGCATAGGCACTGGTGGAAGGATCGTTGGCCTTGGCACTAGCGCCTGATGATAGTTGGTCTCTTGTGAAGGCGCTGATGTGACGTAGTGCCCCACTTGGAAGGAATAGTAGCAGATCTGCCAACCCTGGTGGTCTGGGGTGGTTCCCGTTGGAGCTGGAAGTGGAATGGGTCCAGCTGATGGACGTGATGATGGTGGCGCTGGCAGTGGTTTTGTTGGGGCTGGCAGTTCAAGAGTTTGGGTCTGCGATGCCAGAGTCTGTAGGGCGAGTTGCTGTGGTGGTGCTGGGAGAGTGGGTTGAGAAGGCAATGAGCTGTTACCGATTGGGTACTGTGCTAACTCTCCCGGCCGTGGCCGAGGGGCAATGTGCAGCATTGGAGCGGGCACAAGGGCATTGGAAGGTGTCTCCGAGTGTGGTGGTGCGTTGATCGGTAGTGGTTGTGGAGGGGGTGGGAGTGAGGAGACGGTGGTCGATGCAGGAAAGGCGCGAGGGGTGGTCTGCCGCGCAGAGTCTGCAAGGAGTTCCTCTTCACTGTAGCCAAGTTGCTTAGTGGCTACGGTGCGGGCCACCCCCTGGAGTCTTTCCTTCCGAGTGAGCTGCTGCTGATACAGGTGTTCCAGTTCGGGGTGTCGTGGATCATCCTGAGGTAGGCTCTTCAGCTGATTGATCAGTTGGAGTAGGCATTGTGATACTTGGTTGAGGTTGGAGTATGCTTGGTAGTAGGCTTCTGATTGCTCTTGGCTGCTGGCATTGCTGTCTCGTCCATCCCAGGTCATGCCCAAAGAGTTGTCATTGGGTCATGTACTGGTGAGGTTGGGGGAGATGGACGGAAATACTTCTTGGCCTCGCCAGAGTTGTCCCATGTTTTGCTGTTGGTGGAGCACCGAGCTGTCCATGGGCACGGTGGATGTGTCACTGTTGGAGGCTGGGTCCAGGTCCATGAAAATGGGTTCCTCGAGGACAAGATCCAGAAGAGTGACGTCTGGTAGAGGTTGAGTCTCATTGAATCCCAAAAAGATACAAGCAGCCTTGTATATGTCATCGCAGATACATAGAAAGGGTGCTTTGTAGGTGTCATCCTTGCAGCTCAGGAGCGTTCGGATGTTATCTGGATGATACACACCTTGCGCGATGAGTTGTTCCATAAGGCTGAACCAGGAGAAGTTGTTGGCATTGCAGCAGTCGCGACATCTGTAGGACGTGGAGCTGGCTGTCAGGAGTTTGTGGCAGATCTTGGCCATGTATTGGACGTCCGTGGGGTTCAGCATCCGTTCAAGCGTGCCCCGCATGCAGGCTGGGCAGTACAGGTGAGGGATCCCAGAGCCATTAATCGCCTGAAGGCCGCTTTTTCCTAGGGGTGCAACAAAGCAGGGGTTCGTGGCAATGCGGAGTCTGAGGGGTGCCAAATAGTAGGTAGGAGGGCTGGGCAGGCGGCAAAGTGAGGCAAAGATTGAAGTTGGCTGTGTATGAGGCCAAGCCCTTTGCTTGCCCCGAAGTCGCTGCCATGCACTCTACTCATTGTCAAAACAATCGTAATATGCTGCACTGAGCCAAGATTTCAAGTTTAAGCAGTCACTTTAGCTGTTGAAACATACATCCAGTAGTCTGCACTTGTCGGATCAGCCTCCTGGTTGGCTGCGAAGCAGACTCAAAGTAGTCTGCACTTGTCCAGTCAGCCATTTGTTTGGCTGCGAGGTGGACTCCTTTTGGCCCGCACTGATGAGATCGGCCACTTGGTTGGCCAAGAAGCAGGCTCAAAGTAGACTGCACTCGTCAAGTCAGCCATTTGTTTGGCAGCGAGGCAAGTTTATGCCATTGATAGCTCAAGGGGGAAAATGCGTACTAGGCCTTTGCAGAGTAACTAATGGGCCACTGTGCCTCCAAAAAGAGAAGGAACAAGGGGCTTTGCCAGCCCTTCATGTGACGCCGAACCCATGTCGGTCGTCCCAGCTATTGAATCCTGATGTCCTCCCGGTTCCTCAGCAAACGGGCAGGGTGTAGCAGGGCATGCCCCTGCAGTCTTCCTGCCTCCCCACCATAAGGGTGACAGAGAAGAGTAGTAGTGAGGCAGAGTAGTTGTTGCCTGCTGGCTCCTGGTAGATCTTAGGTGGGGCTTTCAGCAGGCATCTGAGTTCGCAGTTCAATCTGCAGTCGGAGTCCACAGAGGAAGACTGCTGTGAAGGAATTGCTAGTGACACATGCTGCGTCATTGCCGTTTCCAGGTCTGCAGTTGGAATCCACAGAGGAAGGCTGCTAGAGATGGAAGGTGTGGTGGTTAGGGCTTAGTCCTACTGTTTGTCGAATCCTGTCCGCTGCTGGAGGGGGATTGCAGGGGCAGATTGGCTCGTGACGTAGTTGCTGCTGTTTGTCACCTCCCATTCGCAGTCGTAGTCCACAGAGGAAGGCTGATGAAGCGAGAGTGCAGGGACAGTCTGAACTCCTGGTGGTCTTAGGCCTGTGTCTGCCAAATCAGGCCATGTAGACGGGGTGGCCTTTGGCCTGTGTCTGGTTCATGTTGCAGTCAAAGGCAACCCAGTTGCCGCTGAGCTTGATGAACCAGGCCGTGTAGAAACAGATGGCCGTAGGCCGGCGCCATTCACATTTCCATCCTTTGAGGCTGAAGAGCAGGGAAGAAATGTGCTGGCCATTGATGAACATTGGCATTCCATTCTTTAGTGACCAATTGATTGGCGTAGAATGAGGAGAGGTCGGTGGACATCTTGAGGCTGCAGACAGAGATCCGGATGCCGCAGTCAAAGCAGATTTGCACTGTTGAAAAGGTTGGCAAATCCTAGTCAGATGCAGTGTAGAACCAAAGTTCTGTAGCTATCTTCTTTTATCCGTCTTTAGGATAATAGAAGTGTTGATGAGAAATACACCTCAGTATTTCATTAAAGTAAAACTTTAATGCTATAGTTGGCGATATCTTAAAAGGCAGAGTTGATGCCGCTCCTTTCAGGCCTCTTTGAAGGAGGAAGGGAGGAAGAAAGTTTGTAGGTGATTGCCGGTGTCCATCTGTATACTGGCCAAGCGGCACTTGTGGGATCAGGTCGGGGCCTTTCTGGAGCTCTGCAAGGAGTGCTTGGGGGTAGATGGAGGGGGTGTAAGAAGAGGTAGAGGACTGTTGGCATCCATCTGTGTGCTGTCCAAGTGGCACCAGCTGGAGAAGCTCTGTGTCTCAGAGATGCCTGGCTGGGCGCGCTTGGCGTAGGCGGAGTGCACTTGAGGACAATCTTGGCCTGTAGAAGTTTGAAGGGGGTGGGGCTGGAAGGTAAAGGTAGGGTACTGTGAAGACTTGCAGATACGGTGGTGATGCGAAATGTGATGATCTCGAAGTGGCAATAGAAGAGGCTAGTCTTCAGCTCCCATCCTTAGGAGAAAGGAAGAGTGTTTGAGGGTGCAGGGGTTGTTGGCATTTATCTGTGCACTGTCTGTGTGGCACCGGCTGAGGAGGCTCTGTGTCTCAGAGATGCCCAGCTGGGCGCACTTGTCATAGAAGAACGCACTCTTGGCCTATCTTGATCTGCCTCAGTGAAGAAGGGGGATAGAGGGTAGATGGAGGGTGTCATGAGGACGTGCTGAATGCGCCGGCGGCTAGATAGACAATGTTCTCATAGCGGCCGTAGCTGAAGCAGATCTTCAGCATCTGTTCATATGAGGAGTGGAGGAAGGGGGGTAGTTTGAGGATGCTGTTTATGATGATGTCAGCGCGTTTGATGCAGGCGCTGTCCATCTGTCTGAGGCTGTGCTAGAGCTTGGCCAATTGGCTTGCCTTGCTGTTCAGATTCAGGTTTGGGTACCCTTCTCTCTCACCCGGTGGCGAAAGTAGAGGCAGAATGGGTTATAGATGAACAGAGATGGACGCGAATGTTGGCGGTGTGAAAGGTGGGCCATCTAAGCTAGGCAATGCTTAGGCGCCTGTTGCACTGGAGGCTGTGAGGCTTTGAAGGGATGAATTGAGGGGGCAAGCACGTCGGGGGTGCACTAGACAGACATGCAGGGCTTGTAAGGCGTGGGCATCTGGTACAAGCAAATCCGCTGGAGGGATGACTGGATGTCCTTTGACCGCATAAAGGCCACGGGAGGGAGGGTGGCGAAGCTTTGTGGCCACGCCTTTTAGGCATCACAGAGTGATGATGGCCTTTCAAGGGTGGTGAGAAAGTAGTACTTTCTCTGCACTTCTTATGACTGGAACAGTTGGCCTGGCTGGATTGCACCAAATTCCGCAGCTCGGGATGACAGTGTCTTGTCTGCTTGGGTTTATGTTGTTTCATTTACGTCCTTTCTCTAGGCCCATAGGCAGGGGTTTGTAGCCATGCATTTGCTTAGGTTGAATGGGGCTAAGAGTTTTCCGCAGCTCGGGATGACACTTAACAATTGTTCAGGCTAGATGTGGGGAAGAGTTTACGCAGCTTGGGATGACGCTGAGCAATTGCTGCAGGTGAAGGGCTGAAAAGAAGTGGATGTAGCTTGGGATGATGCTGAGCAGGTTGCACTTATTGATGGCCACCATGAGTTTTCTGCAGCTCGGGATGACATTGGTAACTTGCTCGGGTTTACAGGTGCTGAGTCTGAGAGGCATAGGCGAAGTTGGAGGAAATGTCAGAATGGAGCTGTCCGAAGGCCGCTCCAAAAGAGTTACATAAACTTTATGTTTATCACCACTCTCGCCTCCTTTTGAATTCATCGAAAGAAGCATAGATAGAATTTGCATATCTCAATGGATAGTGCAAAGTCTGGCAGGCGGCGAATTGATTGCAGTTGGCCAATTCGTCAGCATGCTAGTGGAAGCGGAGCAGTAATCTGTCCAGGTTTCCGTAGGCCGGGTACACCACCGACCTCTTACTACTGGGCTGGGTAAGGGGGAGGGTGGAGGGCAGGAGACCTTCTGAGGTCTGGAGTGGACGCCTTCCAGATGTGGAACTTCATGACGCTGTACGCTCACTTCACTGCACTTCATGATGCCGAAGTCGTTGCGGAAGCCGTCCAGGATTCTGTAGGCCGTGTACACCACTGACCTCTTACTGCTGGGCGCTGTAGGGAAGGAGGGTGATAGTGATGGCCTTTGTGGAATTGGAGAGACGTCTACCTTGGCAGAGCTTCATGGCACTGTGCTTGTACATGTATCTGCTGGAGTAGAAGGCAGTGAGGATGCCAGACTGGTTCTGCTTGTGCCGGAGCAGAGGATACGCAGCAAGCAGTGGCTGCAGTCGATCAGACGGAATTTGGAGGCCATTTGATGTCGCCGATGGCAAGCTGGAAGTGGCAGAGGCCGCAGTAGAAGTTGTCCAGGATGCTGAACATGTTGCAGTCCATGGCATTCAGGTTCCAGATGTGGCCATCCAGAAAGCCATAGCGAAAGCAGCGGTAGTTGTCCAGGAGCTACGCTGTCTTCAAAAATGGGCAGAAGGAGGATGGCGCAGGTCTCTGGAGGACCCTTTGTGGATGGCGTTGCTGTCGGAACGTATGCAGAGGATGGAGGCCCCAAAGGCGTTGCGCTTGCAGTTGATGCTGTTCATGAAGCAGTCCTTCTGGCCGTAGGCGAGCAGGCTGGCATTGCAGATGGCGGCAGGGCATAGAGACTGCAGCGGATGCAGTCTGCTAGGTTGTGCCCATGCAGGCTGCTTTCAATCATCGAAGAGTAGAGGCTGATTCTGAATTGGTTTCGCTGAGTGTCTTCCAGTTTCTTGCACAGAGATTCACCTAATCATAAAGATTAGTAAATCTAGATGGGCAATGTTGAAAGACGATGGCCGATTATGAATTGGGCTGGTCTTCTCCAGCGATGCTCAAATGTTTACAAATCCAAAAGGATTTATAAACGGTGATGGCCGGTGAAGATTGCAGCAGGCAGCAGTGAGTTTGAAAACTGATCAAAGCCAATTTTCAAACTCGAGCAGCAGAGGCAAAGCTTCTGCTGGAAGGCTGGCTGCTGTTGTCTGGCGAAGATTGCAGCCAGCGGCTGTGAGTTTGGAAACTGATCGGAGCCAATTCTCAAACTCGAACAGTGGAGGCGAAGATTCTGCTGGATAGCTGGCTGATGTTGACCAGCGAAGATTGCAGCAGGCATCAGTGAGTTTCAAAAACTGATCAAAGCCAATTTTCAAACTTGAGCAGCAAAGATGCAGCATTGGCTGGAAGGCTGGCAGTTGCTGGCCAGTGGAGATTGTAGTGGGCAGCAGCAAGTTTGAAAACTGACCGGAGCCAATTTAGAAACTCTTGCAGCAGATGCGAAGAGTCTTTTGCTGGCTGGTAGCTGCTGGGAATTTCAGAATCCATTCAAGGACAATGAAATTGCCATCGACGATGCTTGCAAAGATAGCAGGAAAACAACTTTTCAGTTAGTTTTTGATGCTCAAGCAGCAAAGTTGATTCCGTGCCAATGTAGACTGGGGCTGGTAGCGGAGTGCTTTGAAAACTGACAATAGCCAATTTTTCAAAGTCCAGTTGTGAAGTCGTTTTGGAGCTGGTAGTCTAGCAGCAGTAGAGAATTATCAAAATCCGTTCAAGGATAATGAAATTCTGTTGACGATGCTTTTAAAGATGGCATGAAAAGAAACTTTTCAGTTAAATTTTCAATGCCAGGCAGCGAAGTCGAATCTGGTCTTGATTGTCGGCGTAGACTGATTTTGCAAAATCCATAAGGATGGAGTGAAATCATTGAAGCAGGCTGGTAGTTGAAGAGGAACTTTTCAGTTTGCTTCTGGACCCATCACAGCGAAGTATGGTGACAATGACGTTGACTGACATCATCAATGACGTTGTTTGACATAGAGAGTTTCACAATATCAAATCAAGGATAGCATGAAACTCAGAGCTGCAATGCTGCTGGTGAAGATTGGATATTGAAAATAGACTCAAAGTCAATTTTCAATTCCTTGCAGCATAGTTGCAGATGTCGCCGTATCAAAGTTCACAAGGCCAGATCTGGCTGAGTGAAGGTCTGTCGCTGCAGGTGATTCTGTCTAGCAGCGAAGCGAAGACCGGCATTGCTGTCCTGTTGCAGTAGATTGGTGACTGGGGCTGTTGACTCGATCACTGTTGTTAGAAGGTGGCAAGATCAAAGGCTGGAGTTGTAGAATGGGCGATGTAGGCGGAAGTTGGGCTGGGCATTGTAGTCGGCTTTGTCGAGGTGGTTGGTTGTAGGGTACAGCTGAGCAACCTAGCTCTCTGTTCTACCAAACTCTGTGGTACATTGCAGCAGGAACATAGCAAGGATATCTTATTCGTGCACCGAATGGAGAAAAGGGGATGGCGACAGGGGCAGGTTTTGGACAGAATAAACTAGGCACCTCTTCGCCCGCCTCATCGGCTCAAGGTCAACGAAACTGGCTTGGGAAACGCCACAATAACATTACCTTTCAGGAAAAAACGTTTGTCCAAATCCATTGAGAATTCACCCGTGGACAGCAATTCCAGACACCTATATATATATATGTATATAATTTATAGTCATTGGAAAAGGCTGCTGCATGATGTTAAAATTGGGCTGGCGCGAGCAGAGCGCTAGCAGAGCAGTAGCGCCCAGCCCCTCTTATCGAGTAAAACAGTGTGCCAGCAGCGCTAAATATAGGCTTAATCGTCACGCTGTGGTAGAATTGCGGGGGGTCTTTTTTATGAAGTTTTCTAAGTGCTTTATTTTGAAAGTTATTAAAAAGAATTTTCAAAACAGATATCCGATGTCCAAGCGCACACCATCCGACTGTCCGTCTGTCTGTCCGCAGTATTGCAGACACCTTGGGGCTTGACAATTTTTTTTCCTGAAAGGTAATAATGTTTTAGGAAGATATCGTCGGTAGGAAGCGGTCCCCGAGCATTTGAAACATTACTTTTTTGGGTAGAACGGCTTAAAAACTGCAATATAGCGGTTTTGCACTGTAACACCTTTAAACTTGTGAATTGCACAGAAGACTTGAGTTTTTTGTTCACAAATTGTATATAGCGATTCCAAATATTTTCTTACTTTTGAAAATGGTTGAGAAACCAAAGACTTTTCATCTTGAGTGACAAACTTTCACGCATAACAATAGAATCAATAATCAGTAGCAGCTGAACGGCTGAGAATTGAACAGAAGACGTGAGTTTTTTAGTTCACAAGTCGTATTTAACGATTCCAAATATATGCTTACATTTGAAAATGGTTGAGAAACCACAGACTTACCCTCTTGAGTGACAAACTTTCATGCACAATAGCATCAATAATCAGTAGCAGCTGAACGGCTGAGAATTTAACCGAAGACTTTGGTTTTTTGATTCACAAGTCATATACACCGATTCTTAATCTGTGCTTACTTTTGAAAATGGTTGAGAAACCACAGACTTTCATCTTGAGTGACAAACTTTTACTCGTGACAATAGCATCAATAATCAGTAGCAGCTGAATGGCTGAGAATTGAACAGAAGACTTTGGTTTTTTGATTCACAAGTCATATATAGTGATTTTAAATCTGTGCTTACTTTTGAAATTGGTTGAGAAACCACATACTTGATTTTTGAGTTAAAAGGATCATATAAAGGATGCGCTCCGCGGTCACCTTTTGCGCTTTGCACCTTATACTTTTTTTTTAATTTTTGGGCCGCTCCGCGGTCTATAGAGGTTACTCAAGTTTTGTCCTCATATATATCTATCCTGGGGGGTTGGATCAGGTGTCGGAAAATTAGAAACATTACTTTCCTGAGTAGGAAAAAGTTTTTCCCCGAAAATTACCATTTTCCTCTGTACCAGCTGAACGGCTGAGAATTGCACAAAAGACTTCAGTTTTTTTATTCACAATTCATGTATGCTGGTTCTAAATATGTGCTTACTTTTGAAAATGGTTGAGAAGCCACAGCCTTACCCTCTTGAGTGACAATATTTCATGCATGACATTAGCATCAATAACCAGTAGCAGCTGAACGGCTGATAATTGCACAGAATACTTTGGTTTTTTGTTTCACAAGTCACATATACCGATTATATATCAGTGCTTACTTTTGAAAATGGTTGAGAAACCAAATACCCTCTTGAGTGACAAACTGAAAACTGAACTGAAACTGAAACTGAACAAACTGTTCTCCTTTTTTCGCGCCATTCGTCTTCGTTTGTGAATTTTTGAGCTCCAAAGGATTAAACTGAAAAAGAGTTCCATGTGCTAAATTGCAGGTGGAAAACCCGACATTGCTTGCAAACTGGGCTCAGGGCAGCACGTAAAACAGTATTTTCCCGATTTAACACTTTTCCGATTAATGTTGACAACTCTGGGATGAAACTTCAACCCTTTCCCAAATAATGTTTGATTACGGTCAATTCGGTCAATTTAGTACTAGTTATTATATAGGGCATGTTATGGGCAGACCTGGCTCCGAAGACTGCTCCCACGTAGTGCATGTTGTGGACAGACATGGCTGCAAAGACTGTTCTCACGAAGTGCATGTTGTGGACAGACATAGCTGCAAAGACTGATCTCATGCAGTGCATGTTGTGGGCAGAGCGGACTGCAAAGACTGCTCTCACGTATTGTATGTTGTGGTCAGCCATGGCTGCAAAGACTGCTCACACGTGTTTTTTCAACAATTGCACTAATTATTATTGGAACACCAGGGTAACACATATATCAGCCATCATAGCTTTGCATCATGAAATGAATGCTCAAGGGAAAAGAGAAACAGCTTAATTGTTTGCAGTTACTGAATAACGTGGAGCATTTCAGGATTTTTCTCAATGTCTGCTGGTTTTTTCTGATATGCATTTCTGATACTGTTAGACATAAAAAGCAAGAGTATTCATATACATGGAATATGGGATATACATGGATAAACCTAAGCCTAAGCTGCAAAAACAACTACCATACTAAAGAAGAAAACGCTGTCAAACGCTTTTGATATATCAAGACTAATGTATAAGCAGGAATGTTTATTTGTGATACAGTGTGCTCAATATAGAGAAATGCTTTGTTTTTGGAATCCAAATTTTGAGTATTGCCATAGAACAACCAGTCTTGGAAGGTGTCGAGAACTAGCTTTTCCATGATTTTTCCAGAAATTGAGGTGCAATCAATTGGACGTTAATCATCAGGACTGATTTCTTTAGCTATTTTTGGTACAGGTTTTAGACAAACCAACTTGAATAGGTCAGGGTAGTTTCCTCCTCGTTTATTATTTTAAGGAGAATATATTTCCTCTATTTACTCTTTTTTTCTGATCGGAGGTCTGAAACCAGCAAGAATAACAGATGGCAATCAAACATGAGATATTCACTATATTTTGGTTAAGTTGTCGTACTCTGCTGGATACTTTACAAGGCATGGCTGTTGGGGGCTTGTACTTTTGATTTCCCAATAAATCTTACGACAAATAACTGACAAAGCATTCTTCGCTTTTTATATTTCACTCTGTTTGACACAAATTCCTGTCAAGACGTGTGTCAACATTCAGACAATTGTTGATTCCTTATATGAAACAAAGTCCTAGGTTACATCTTAACCTATCCTTGATCCAGTTTGCGTTTATATGAAGAGCACAAATATCATAAATATACCGGTTTATTTCCTAAACAGTAAATTTGCTAAACTAAGAACATTATTTGCAAAAACACCTTTCATAATCAAACAAAACATTACGTAAAAATGAAGAAACAATTAATTTACTTTCCCAAAAAAGGCATGTTTATTCATAATCTAGCCGGCTCTGAATTGCTTTTGGAACATTCCCATAATAAATTTGTAAAGCTCTCGTATGTCCACTTGGGAATGTCACATATTTAGTTGTTTGTAACAAAAGTTGTATTGATTCTTTAGCGTCATTGTTTGATGCGAGTACTGCTTGAAGTTTGAATGACATGCCAAGAAGACAAAGAGCTGTAAGAATGTTCAAACTTAATACTACAGAACAAAATGTTAATTCAGCAATATACACAATATTAGCGCTCCGTTGACAGTTTAGTTCAAGAACATCAAATTGCATTTGAAGTATCGTATTGTTGTCACCAGTCACGCATCTGCACACATGTAGTAGTACAATCATCCAGCAATGAATCATTGTCAATCTTTTATTGCTTTCTGAATTTATTTACACATGAAGTAGTACAACCATCCAGCAATGAATCACTGTCAAGCTTTTATTGATTTCTGGATTAATTTTTTGTGTTTGTAATTGGTTTAAACATCACCTAAATAATGTAAAATTAAATGTTACCTACCCTTAGATGTGTCTAAGAAACCGGTTTTACATAATCGGTGAATAATATTAAATGCATTGATTTTATTCAAGAACAAGATATGAAAATACCTGAACATTTCATTTGCGGGTCAGTTTTCTTCCCTCAGAGAGCTCCAGTGGGCTAAGTCTGACATGTTATGATATGACAATATATGATATTTAAGATTTGGCGTCAATCATTGTTAAGACATGTTTTCTGAGAAGCACAAAAGACCAAAGGGCCAAGACCCATGGATTTTTGACCCGCTTTTATGGGTCCCCGCTGACATAACAGTAGTGTGACATGACAGTAGCGCTTTCTCAAAAAACATGTTTATTCATAATCTAGTCGGCACTAAATCGCTTTTGGAACATTCCATCTAGAAGTTTTAGCACTCCGTTCTGCCCACAAAATGCATTTCGTGAGAGCAGTCTTTGCACTCCGTTCTGCCCAAAACTTGCACTACAAGAGAGCAGTCTTTGCACTCTGTTCTGCCTACAAAATGCACTACGCGAGAGCTGTCTTTGCACTCCGTTCTGCCCACAGCATGCACATCGTGAGAGCAGTCTTTGCACTCCGTTCTGCCCACAGCATGCACATCGTGAGCGCAGACTTGGCACTCTGTTCTGCCCAAAACGTGACCTACGTGAAAGAGATGTTTGCACTATGCTCTGCCCACAACATGCACTACGTGAGAGCAGTCTTGGCACTCTGTTCTGCCTACAAAATACACTACGTGAGGGCTCTCTTTGCACTCCGTTCTGCCCACAGCATGCACTACGTGAGATCAGTCTTTGCATTCAGTTCTGCCCACAGCATGCACTACGTGAGATTAGTCTTTGCACTCCGTTCTGCCCACAGCATACACTACGTGAGAGATGTCTTTGCACTCCGTTCTGCCCAAAACTTGCACTACGTGAGAGAAATCTTTGCTCTCCGTTCTGCCTAAAACTTGCACTACGTGAGAGCACTCTTTGCACTCTGTTCTGCCCACAGCATATACTATGTGAGAGAAGTCTTTGCACTCCGTTCTGCCCAAAACTTGCACTACGTGAGAGAAGTCTTTGCTCTCCGTTCTGCCTAAAACTTGCACTACGTGAGAGCACTCTTTGCACTCTGTTCTGCCCACAGCATATACTATGTGAGAGAAGTCTTTGCACTCCGTTCTGCCCAAAACTTGCACTACGTGAGAGAAGTCTTTGCTCTCCGTTCTGCCTAAAACTTGCACTACGTGAGAGCACTCTTTGCACTCTGTTCTGCCCACAGCATATACTATGTGAGAGAAGTCTTTGCACTCCGTTCTGCCCAAAACTTGCACTACGTGAGAGAAGTCTTTGCTCTCCGTTCTGCCTAAAACTTGCACTACGTGAGAGCACTCTTTGCACTCTGTTCTGCCCACAGCATATACTATGTGAGAGAAGTCTTTGCACTCCGTTCTGCCCAAAACTTGCACTACGTGAGAGAAGTCTTTGCACTCCGTTAAGCCCAAAACTTGCACTACAGGAGAGCAGTATTTGCTTTCTGTTCTGCGTACAAAATGCACTTCATAAGAGCAGTCTTTGCACTCCATTCTGCCCAAAACTTGCACTACGTGAGAGCAGGCTTTGCACTCTGTTCTGCCCACAAAATGCACTACGTGAGAGAAGCATTTGCACTATGTTCTGCCCAAAGCATACACTACGTGAGCAAAGCTGTGCACTATGTTCTGCCCACAACATGCACTACGTGAGAGCCATCATAGCACTTTGTTCTGCCTACAAAATGCACTACATGAGAGCTCTCTTTGCACTCCGTTCTGCCCACAACATGCACTACGTGAGAGCAGTATTGGCACTCTGTTCTCCCTACAAAATGCACTACGCGAGAAATGTCTTTGCACTCCGTTCTGCCCTCTGCATGCACTTCGTGAGAGCAGTCTTTGCACTCCGTTCTGCCCAAACCTTGAACTACGTGAGAGCTTTATTGCACTCCGTTCTGCCCACAGCATGCTTTACGTTAGAACAGTAGTTGTACTCCGTTCTGCCCAAAACTTTCACTACGTGAGAGCAGTCTTTGCACTCGATTTTGCCCACAACATATACTACATAAGGGAAGTCTTTGCACTCCGTTCTGCCCAAAATTTGCATTACGTGAGAGCAGTCTTTGCACTCTGTTCTGCCTACAAAACGCACTACGTGAGAGCCGTCTTTGCACTCTGTTCTGCCTAAAAAATGCACTTCGTGAGAGCAGTCTTTGCACTCCGTTCTGCCCAAAACTTGCACTACGTGAGAGCAGGCTTTGCACTCTGTTCTGCCCACAAAATGCACTACGTGAGAGAAGCATTTGCACTATGTTCTGCCCAAAGCATACACTACGTGAGCGAAGCTGTGCACTATGTTCTGCCCACAACATGCACTACGTGAGAGCCGTCACAGCATTTTGTTCTGCCTACAAAATGCACTACATGAGAGCTCTCTTTGCACTCCGTTCTGCCCACAACATGCACTACGTGAGAGCAGTATTGGCACTCTGTTCTCCCTACAAAATGCACTACGCGAGAAATGTCTTTGCACTCCGTTCTGCCCTCTGCATGCACTTCGTGAGAGCAGTCTTTGCACTCCGTTCTGCCCAAACCTTGAACTACGTGAGAGCTTTATTGCACTCCGTTCTGCCCACAGCATGCTTTACGTTAGAACAGTAGTTGTACTCCGTTCTGCCAAAAATTTCACTACGTGAGAGCAGTCTTTGCACTCGATTTTGCCCACAACATATACTACATAAGGGAAGTCTTTGCACTCCGTTCTGCCCAAAATTTGCATTACGTGAGAGCAGTCTTTGCACTCTGTTCTGCCTACAAAACGCACTACGTGAGAGCCGTCTTTGCACTCTGTTCTGCCTACAAAATGCACTTCGTGAGAGCAGTCTTTGCACTCCGTTCTGCCCAAAACTTGCACTACGTGAGAGCAGTCTTTGCACTCCGTTCTGCCCACATTATACACTACGAGAGAAGTATATGAACTCGATTTTGCCCACAGCATGCTCTTCGTGAGAGCAGTCTTGGCACTCTGTTCTGCCCAAAACGTGACCTACGTGAGAGAGATGTTTGCACTATGCTCTGCCCACAACATGCACTACGTGAGAGCAGTCTTGGCACTCTGTTCTGCCTACAAAATACACTACGTGAGGGCTCTCTTTGCACTCCGTTCTGCCCACAGCATGCACTACGTGAGATTAGTCTTTGCACTCCGTTCTGCCCACAGCATACACTACGTGAGAGATGTCTTTGCACTCCGTTCTGCCCAAAACTTGCACTACGTGAGAGAAGTCTTTGCTCTCCGTTCTGCCTAAAACTTGCACTACGTGAGAGCACTCTTTGCACTCTGTTCTGCCCACAGCATATACTACGTGAGAGAAGTCTTTGCACTCCGTTCTGCCCACATCATACACTACGAGAGAAGTATATGCACTCGATTTTGCCCACAGCATGCACTTCGTGAGAGCAGTCTTTGCACTCCGTTCTGCCAAATACTTGCACTAAGTGAGAGCAGTCTTTGCAATCTGTTCTGCCTACAAAACGCACTACGTGAGAGCAGTCTTTGTACTCTGTTCTGCCTACAAAATGCACTTCGTGAGAGCAGTCTTTGCACCCCGTTCTGCCCAAAACTTGCACTACGTGAGAGCAGTATTTGCACTCTGTTCTGCCCACAGCATATATTACGTGAGAGAAGGCTTTGCACTATGTTCTGCCCAAAGCATGCACTACGTGAGAGAAGCCTTTGCACTATGTTTTGCCCACAACATGCCCTACGTGAGAGCAGTCATGACTCATGGCACTCTGTTCTGCCCACAAAATGCACTACGTGAGAGCAGTCTTGGCACTCTGTTCTGCCCAAAGCATACACTACGTGAGAGAAGCATTTGCACTATGTTCTGCTCACAACATGCACTACGTGAGAGAAGTCTTGGCAATCTGTTCTGCCTACAAAATACACTATGTGAGAGAAGTCTTTGCACTCCGTTCTGCCCACAACATGCACTACGTGAGATCAGTCTTTGCCCTCTGTTCTGCCTACAAAATACTCTACGTAAGAGTGGTCTTTGCACTCTGTTCTTCCCATAGCATGCACTTTGTGAGACCACTCTTTGCACTCCGTTCTGCGCCAAACTTGCACTACATGAGAGCTGTCTTTGCACTCTGTTCTGCCTACAACATGCACTACGTGAGAGCTATCTTTGCACTCCGTTCTGCCCAGAGCATGCACTTCGTGAGGGCAGTCTGTGCACTCCGTTCTCCTCACAACATGTACGGCGTGTGAGCAGTGTTTGCTTTCCTATCTGCCCACAACATGCACTACGTGAGAGCAGCCTTTGCACTCTTTTCTGCCTACAAAATACACTACGTGAGAGCTGTCTTTGCACTCCGTTCTGCCCACAACATGCATTACGTGAGAGATGTATTTGCACTCCGTTCTGCCCACAACATGCACTATGTGAGAGCAGTCTTTGCACTCCGTTTTCTTGTACCACGTATTGATTCTGCTCCCGTTTTGCTCGTACTGGATAGAGACACAAAGACCGTTTGGATTCAACCATCATGAGACACGAATGGACTACTTTCCGTTTGGAATACATACCTGGCTATAGTTGGACTGTCTGAATGAACCACAGCAGCCCAACCGCTTGCACATTGCCTTCGTGCCCAACATATCCCTCTACAGCAACCTCAACCGCATCCCTACCCTCTTTGCCCACATGCGCCTTAAGCAAACCATCTTTCAACCGTCTCGATCAGCTAGTGCAGCCAATGCGAATTCAGTCTGTGGTTTCTCAGCCAATTTCAAAAGTAAGTGCATATTCGGAACCAACATGTATGACTTGTGAATCAAATAACCAAATTATTCTGTGCGATTCTCAGCCGTTCAGCTGCTAATGCTTATTGGTGCTATTAACACATGTTAAATATTATCACTTAAGAGGGTAAGTATGTGGTTTCTCAATTATTTTTAAAACTATTGAACTCAGAATGAATTTCAATTGTTTGAAAATAAACCACGATTGTGTTAATTCTTGTCTATATCTATTTGATAATTGAAAATTCATAACCTTCGTATGCTGTAGCATTTTAAATTTGATTTTAACATGTTTGCGTGCTGTGTGTTTGTTTGTGCGCTATAGATTACACAACGTACACAATATGATGTATCGTGTTGAGTAGGATTCTAACATACCTGGTTTATATTCCAGATATTATAACATAGACCACACATTATTGAGCAACTGAGATTGTTGCGGATCCCGGCATTTCATTTTCATTTAAGGGGAAATACCGGATAATTGCAGCCATTTCACCACCATTTTCAGGTGATCCTCATGTAAGGATCTGCAGTGCGGTTACATGGGCAGGAGGGCAGGAGGTTTACCATGAGGAAGCAAGAGAAGAGACTGATCTCAGACCAAGATCTAAGGTGCAGGAGCTGCCTTGTTACGGCTATGCTCCAGACAGGAGTCACGCACCTTACACCTCCCCTAAGAACTTACATAGACGGCATGGAAGTTCTACTACGCTAAGGAGCCCTATAGCAGACGTGTATGTGGAAACTGCATCACTCTGATCACTGTAAAGTATCACCGGCAGAGGATAGGCAAAGGAGGTGCAGAGGGAGAGGCGGATGAGGAGCAGGCAGACGAGTAGCAGGCAGACGAGAAGCAGGCAGAACCGAGGGCAATGGAGCAGCGGAGCAGGCAGAGCAGGCGGTCTAGAGGTCTAGGCAGTCGGGTGGCTTCATGAGCGAGGGATCTCGGAGGTTGTATCTTCTGTCTGGGACTCTGTCTGGGATTGGAGACAGAGGGCGAGCCGGAGATGGGATGATGGCGGTGGCTGAGGGAGCAGGGGGTGGACCGCTGTCAAGGCGCCGCCTCCTTGGCACCGGCATCTGGGCCTTTGGAGTCTCGAAACCGGCGCTCGAATCTGGCGATGTCAGAGAGGCCTTCAGGGCCGCTTCAGGGGTGCCCGGTAGTTCCAGTGGCGGAGGAGGCTGTCACTTCAGAGGGACGGTCATGCTGGAGTGGGCGGCTTTGGCTGCGGCCTTGGCAGTTCTGGCGGCAGCCAGGGCATCAACTTTGGCGGTCTTGGCAGCGGTTTGGGTGGTCTTGGCGGCGGCCTGGGCTTCGGCTTTGGCAGGTTTGGCAGCATCCTGGGCGGCTTTGCTGGCTTTGGCGGCGTCCAGATGGGGGGGGGGGTCGGAGGTTGAAGTTTCCTATAGGTTCAAGTCTTGTGTGCAATTTTCAGCCATTCAACATGTCAATTCTTCACTCAAAAGGAAGTCTGTGGTTTCTCAACTAAACTCAAGTTTAAGCACAGCTTTAGAATCAGCGGGCATGAAAAATATATCCATGTGTTTGGAAGCCAAACTCAAAAACGAATCTGACAATTTGTGAGACAACTTTATACATTTTCAAATTGTTTTGATGGTTTCGTTCCTAATAGTACACCGAGAATCAACATGTATTGCAGTGATGCGCTTGTTTTAATAGTACCACTGCAAGTAATACCGGGGGTATTAAGTCTTCGCCTTTTTGACCGCGGAGCGGCCCGAAGGGCCGCTCCGCGGTCTATAGAGGTTACTAAACTTTTGTCCTCAGGTATATATATATATATATGTTTCTGGAAATGCTGTCCACGGGCGAATTCTCAACGGATTTTGACAATTTTTTTTTTCCTGAAAGCTAATGCTATTTTAGGAAGATCTGGAGGGGTGGAACCGGTTTCCGAGCATTTGAAACATTACTGTTTTGGGTAGAAAGGTTTAAACATTGCAATATACAGTTTTTGCGCTGTAGCACCTGTAATCTTGAGAATTAAACAGACAACTTGAGTTTTTTGTTCACAAGTCGTATACAACGATTCCAAATCTGTGCTTACTTTTGAAAATGGTGGAGAAACCACAGACTTGCCCTCTTGAGTGACAAAATTTCACACATGACAATAGCATCAATAATTAGTAGCAGCTGAACGGCTGATAATTGAACAGAACACTTGAGTTTTTTTGTTCACAAGTCGTATATAACGATTCCAAATCTGTGCTTACTTTTGAAAATGGTTGAGAAACCACAGACTTGCCCTCTTGAGTGACAAACTTTCATGCATGACAATAGCATCAATAATTAGTAGCAGCTGAACGGCTGATAATTGAACAGAAGACTTTGATTTTTTGATTCACAAGTTGTATATAGCGATTCCAAATCTGTGCTTACTTTTGAAAATGGTTGAGAAACCACAGACTTTTCCTTTTGAGATGCAATGTTCAACCTCACAGCAGAAATGTTCCTTAATTTATGGATTTTGCTACATGTGAAGGTGTAAGCGCTCCGCGGTCACCTATTACCGCTTTGCGCCATATACTTGTTTGAAATGCATTGTACTCTTCTAAAAATGATCCTAGCAAGCTAAAAACGGGTCTAAAGTTTGATGCAATATCCAGTAACATTGTGTTAAATTTGTTTGAAAATATCTTAAATACCTATTAAGTAATGACAGAAGATGTTAAATTTCTTAAATTTATCCCATGTTAATCACCACGGCACCTATGCCACTCCTATTTGTTATCATTTTGCTATTTCGAACAGCTATAAAAAGATAATATGACCACTCTGTGGGCAAGTGATAGCTTTTATGGGTAGGAAGTAGATGAGATGTAATAATGTAAAATAACAAAGGCAAAGACTTAGTGCCTCCCCCAGTATGGAAATCAAGATTCGGGAAACACCTTATCCTGCTTTTAATGATAATGGACAAACTGGAAAGGGATTACTGATGGAGCCTGGCATACCCGACTTTACCAATCATTTTAAATTTTAAGAATGGGTAGTGTATCTAACCCTTCTTAATGGTCATTAATGGTTAGGGGGATACAAATTTAGCGGAGA
>JASANA010011685.1:0-12927 GCA_030248095.1 Ptycholaimellus sp. GST1_10
ATTTTGATAAAAAAACCTGCATTTTCTATTTTTTTACTGCTTGGAATAATAATAATAATTAATAAAAATAATAGACCTGGAATAATCATAAGAAGACCACGAATAAAATTTTATTTTTGAACATATACTTTGATTCTTGTGGAACAGACATACAGCAAATTACCACTTTGATAGTTCATTGCTTAAGTAAATTGGCGTTTTGATGAACCGTCGTTTTGATGAACTGTCGTTTTTTTGTACCGTCGCATTGATGAACCGTCGCGTTGATGAACCGTCGTTTTGATGAACTGTCGTTTTGATGAACCATCGTTTTGATGAACCGTCGTTTAACCGTCTCTATTGGTAGGGACGTATGGCTGACATAGACATTAGCAATAAAACACCCCCCCCCCCTCTGCCCCAAAATCCCCCCTGACGTGGGTACGTCTGGCGCCCCCCCCCCCCGCCCGGTAGCACAACAATTCCCCCCCGCGACAATTCCCCCCCGACAGTTGCCCCCCCACAATTCCCCCCCGACAATTCCCCCCCGACAGTTCCCCCCCCCCCCGATAATTCCCACCCGGATAACTCCCCTGGATAATTCCCCCCGACAATTCCCCCCCACAGAATGGTTTATACTCCCAGGGTTTTCGTCACTCTAACATCCCTACAAAACAAACTTTTGGGTAACTCAGTTATCTCAATTTCTTGGCACTGTAACACCTGCAGCATGCTTTCTGTTTTTGTTGATTTCGCATCCGAATTTTGCCTAACTATTGGCACTGTGATACCCCTAACTATATTTTTTTAATTTTTGAACTGCCGCCCAGGACTTGGCCTGTGGCCAGTACTAAGGATTCACCCCAAATTGGCCTGTGAGTCTATATATATATGTATGTTAGCAAGGATTCCTCTGTGGTTTTTCATTGAAACTGGCTCATCTTTTCAGGAAATATCAGGAATGTTGGCCGCTTCAACATATCTTATATATCTTTGGTGAAAATTCTTGGAACTGTGACAATTGCAACTTTTCGGTTTTTTCAGTGCCAAGATTTTGAATTTCTGCCAAATTTTTCAAAGTCCTTCATATTTTTGCAGATTTTTGGCCTTCTACCCCTCCCCACTTCCATTCCTACCAAATTTTTGAACTGCCTCCCAGGACTTGGCCTGGGGGCAGTACTAAGGATTTACCCCAAATTGGCCTGTGAGCTGTGAGTCTATATATATATGTTTGTTAGCAATGATTCCTCTGTGGTTCTTTCTTTCTTTATTTCTTTTCAACCGTTGGAAGACGGGAAGAACAGAGACACAAACAAGGTGCTCTGAGTTGTATGAGAGTGGTTGCAAGGCGGCTGTAATGGATCATGGAGGGATCATGTCGTGTTCTCGGCGTCGGCGTTGAGAATTGCCGTGGCAGCACTCAGGAAGTCCCCTCGCCGCCCCATTGCATCCACGGCTGCCAGGCTCCTCCACCACCCTGCCACCCTTCCAGGCCATAAATCCTGCCGTTCCACTCTTCCATTAGCCAACAGGGCGAAGTGGTGGGTTCCTCTGAGGCGGGAGTGAAGGAAGGGAAAAAAGATTGGGAAAAAGATTTTTCATTGAAATTGGCTCATCTTTTCAGGAAATGTTAGGAATGTTGGCCGCTTCAACATATCTTATATGTCTTTGGTCAAAATTCTTGGAACTGTGACAATTGCAACTTTTCGTTTTTTTCAGTGCCAAGATTTTGAATTTCTGCCAAATTTTTCAAAGTCCTTCAGATTTTTGAAGATTTTTGGCCTTCTACCCCTCCCCATTGTACTCGTGCCCCCTCCTTTGTACGCGTGCTCCCTCCTTTCCCCAGCCTGCTGGGGAGAGTTGAGGATGACTAAATCTAAATCTCCTAAAAAGAAACGCCCTCACCTTTCTGCTGCTGCACCGATGGCCTGCTCCCGCTGCTCTCGTGCTGTGGCCGTCTACCCCTGCCCACCGCCCATCACCGGAATCTGCTGCATCATCTGCAAGGAGAGCTACTGCCTACCCTGCTCAATCGACAAGCCAATC
Organism: Ptycholaimellus sp. GST1_10; assembly: GCA_030248095.1. NCBI lineage: Eukaryota > Metazoa > Nematoda > Chromadorea > Chromadorida > Chromadoridae > Ptycholaimellus > Ptycholaimellus sp. GST1_10. The sequence continues at coordinate 2,026 of JASANA010011685.1, forward strand.
CCCGCCAAGCGCCTGGTGGCCAGCCTCAACATCCCCTTCCTCGTCACCGCCTGCTACCAGTGCCAGGCCTCGCTCAAGTCCGGGAACACTCCCCCCGCCCTCTCCTCCTACTCCCCCTCTCCCACCCCCGCCACCACCCAGCCAGACAGCCAGACGGCACGTGCTCAGCACGTGAATGGCACCCACCTGCCCTTTCCCTTCTCCCACGCACGCCTGACCAAGATTGAGGAGACTGTCAACAGCATCGCCGCCTTCCTCTTCCCTGCACCCAAGCCAAGGACCTCCTATGCTGCTGCTGCTGCCCGCCTAGCCCCATCCGCCCCAGCTCCCCCAGCCACCCTCAGCCAACCCCAGGACCACAAAGCAAAGGAAGACGAACGCATCCGCTCAATTCTGGCCTTTGGCATCGCCACCTCACCAGGGGAGGACCCACTGCATCTCGGCCTCCAGCTACATGAAGCCCTAAGCCTGCCAGATCACCTCAAGATCGTTGGAGCCCGCCGCCTTGCCCCGCGCCGCACCCACCCCTCTTCCTCCCCTCCACCTCCCCCTCTCCGCCTCACCTTCTCCACCCGCGAGGGCCAGGAGGCCGCTCTGGCCGCCTCCCGCGCTCTCTCTGCTGCCCCCAGCTTCAGCAACGTCTTCCTGCGCCCTGACCAAACCCAAGCCGAGCTCTCCCTCCTCAAATCTCGCGCTCTCCACCGAATCGAGCTAAACGAATCCCTGCCAGCAGCCTCCAAAGCCTAAACGATGTTCAAGATCCAGTACTCAAAGCCAGGCTTTCCCCTCATCAAGATCGTTGACACCAAGGTCGACTGGGCCTGGAAGGACGTGCCCACTCCTGCCGCGGCTGCCCCCTACGCCCCCGGAGTCCCCAACGATGGCGCAGAGGAACCCTCCGGCTCCCAAGACTCCAGCCTAGTCAGCCCCCCACGCGTCAACTGGGCCCACCAAATGGAAATCCAGAGCTCCGTCGTTCCCGCCCCCAGCAGCACTGGTGACAAGGTTCCCTCTCCTGCCCCCTCCCCCACTCAACCGCCTGCCTCTGAGTCCGCTTTTCACTAGCCCCCAAGCAGCCTAAGAGCACCTGCCCACTTCTCTTATTCAATGCAAGGGGCATCTGCTCAAATAGCAAAAAGCGCCCGAAGCTCCAGCTCCTCATAGCCCTTCTTAGCGAAGCCCCAAGCACAATTGTGTGTGTTACTGAGACCTGGCTTAGTAGCACCACCCCCAGCTCCCTCTTCACCTTTCAATCCAACCATAAAGCATTTCGCTTTGACCGAGGCTCTGTAGGGGGAGGGGCTATGATTCTAGCGCCACCCTCTCTCCACCCTTCCCAGCCAGCCCTCCCTCCTCCTCCTTATCCAGAGATAGAATTCGCTTCTTGTGTCTTCTCTCACACCCCCAACAGCCCCAAATGCCTCCTCATCTGCTGGTACCGGCCCCCCAATCAATCACTTGCCCTCCTCCAGCTTACTCTCTCCTTTTTCACCAGGGCTATCCAAACACAACCTCAGCAAGCCTTCATCCTCGCCTGTGATGCAAACCTCCCTGATATCTCCTGGGCCACCTCTCACTGCCCCTCTGCCCCCGGCCGCACCCTCCTAGAATGGGCCTCCTCCCAAGGCCTCTCCCAACTCGTCATGGACCCCACTAGGCTGAGAAACACTCTTGACTTGTGCTTTGTTAGTCACCAGTTTGCCTCCACCCATGCCAGCGTTGGCCAGCCCCTGCCCCTGCCCCTGTCTCAGTGCCCATCCCTCTCCCCCTGGGTCCCCGCAGGGCCTCCTCTCTCGCTGAGCCCCGGGAAAGGGTATTCCTCTGGCAGAATGCAGATTACGAAGGCCTAAATTCTATTCTACGGGGAACAGACTGGGAATATTTGATCGGCCTCTCCTGGGATGCTGCCAGCTTCCTTGACCTCTTGGAGCTGGTGATTTCCTCTGCAATCGAGGAGTCCGTCCCCTCAAAGCTCATCTCTCCCTCCTCTGCGGCTCCCCGCCCCACTCGTGGCCCCCTTTGCCCTGCCACCCTTCGCCTCTGCAGCCTGAAAAGTAGACTATACCCCTTGCGCAAACTCTCTAATAGGCTCCGGCGCAGCTTCAGAAGGATAAGTAAGGCCTACACACGCAGAGTGAGGGCTGATGTTGCGAGTTTTGAGTCCAGCCTCTTCCGCAACCCCCGCTGCCGCAGCCTCGGAATCTACCGCCTCTTTGCGACAAAGTCGGGCGAGAAATCCAATCAAATCCCGCCACTCCTCCTCCTCCCGATCAAGCCTCAGTCCAAGGCATCCCCAGCTCCCAGCCCCTCACATCAGATGAGGAAAAGGCTACAGCCTTCATCACCCTCTTTGCCTCCATCCTTCCTGATCGACGGATGGTCCCTTTCGCCCCCTGCTTTTCATGCATTGCATCGCCTCAGCTGCGCCCCCGGGGCCCCCTGGCTTCCCTCACGCACTCCTGCACCCCCGCACCTCTGCCCTCTCCCTAATGAGCATGGGCTTTCAGTGCTCCCCGCATGCAGTGGAAATGCCAGCCGAAACGCTCTAAGGGCCCTGATGGACTAACCCCCGCCTTTATCAACAAGTATACGGCGCAAAGCGCAATAGGTGAGCCGCAGAGCGCTTTACACCTCCACATGTAGTGAAAATAAAAAAATCAAGGAAGTTTGCTGTGAAAGTGATCATTTGCATCTTCAAAAGGGAAAATTCTGTGGTTTCTCAACCATTTTCAAAAGTAAGCACAGATTTGGAATCGTTATATACGACTTGTGAACAGGAAGAAACTAAAGTATTCTGTGCAATTTTTAACCATTCAGCTGCTACTAATCATTGATGCTATTGTCATGTGTGAAAGTTTGTTCACCCAGAGGGCAAGTCTGTGGTTTCTCAACCATTTTCAAAAGTAAGCACATCATTGGAATGGTTATATACAACTTATGAACAAAAAACTCAAGTCTTATATCCAATTCTAGATTCCAGCAGCTACAGGTGCAAAAACTGTACATTGCAAATTTTTAGAGCATTTCTACCAAAAAAAGTAATGTTTAAATGCTCGGAGTCCGGTTCCACCCTCCAGTTCTTCCTAAAATAGCATTACCTTCCAAAAAAAAGGTTTGTCAAGGATTAGTTCAGGAAGTTGGGTTAGGGACACAGCACTTTCCAGGAACATATACACATATATATACACATGAGGACAAAAGTTACATAACATTCTATAGACCTCTTCGGGCCGCTCCGCGAGTACAAAATGCGCCTCTAGCCTAGCCCTCCCAATAAGCCTGCTCCTCGAAATCTGTCTTGCGTGCCACTGCTTTCCATCTCAGTGGAGGGAGAGCACCGTTGTTCCGATTTTCAAAAAAAAAGGGCTCTCCCACGGCGGCTTCCTCCTACTGCCCAATCACCCTCCTTCCAGCACTCTCTAAAATCTTAGATCGAATGCTGGCTCGCCACTTGCGCATTCACTTAGAGCGTAGCTTAATTTTCCCATCAAATATGCATGGATTCAGGGCAAACCGGTCAACGGCATCCAACCTCCTCTCCTTCCAGTCCTATATTTCCAGCACACTCCATCTCAGGGACATGGCATTGACGTTATTTTCATCGACTTCTCCAAGGCATTTGATAGTGTCAGACCACTCTAAGCTGATTCACATCTGCAAAAGCCTAGGGTTTTCCGGCGAAGTCAGATACTGGCTAGAAGCTTTCATGCGGGGGCGGGGATTTCAGGGGTCAGATTCTGGAAAGGCCCTCTCCCCCAACAGCCCGTCTTCTTGGTCTTCAATTGTTCAAGGTGGCTCCTCAAGCCACAATTCTTTTCAATGTCTTTCTTCTCCCCCTTGCTTGGCGGCTAAACCAAATCCCAAACCTCTCCAGCTGGTTCTATGCCAAGATGACATCAAGCTGGCCTCACATGTCCTGCTGCCCTCCAGGGCTGGGCTCGATCCATTGGCCAGCTGGGCTCATCTCCTGGCAACTCCCATCGCCCCTGAGAAGTGTGCTGTCTCTCCATGTAGGCCCAGGCGCTCCATCTCCCTTCCACCTTGGCGGCCTCAAGGTCCCTCCCACGCCCAGCAAATGTTTTCCACTCATGACCTTGGCATCCTCTTTTCACCCACCCTCAGCTCTTGAGCTCCGAATTCAAGCAGCAATAAACTCAGCCAATAGCGCTTCATATTTCGTCAAAAAATGCTCAACTCGCCCTCTTCAAGACCCTAAACCTGGCCTACACCCACCTACTTCGCCCCCATTTGAGAGTCACGCCACAGGTCTGGGCCCCAACAAAATAGAGAGGCCATTGGGGGGATTGAGAAAGTGCAGCGTATCTTTGCCTATGCACATTTACAGCAGGACTAATCAGCACTCGCCCCCTTCCGGCTATCCAGGAAGGTGCCAAGAATTAGGCTGGGAAAGTCTGGAAAGGCGTCAGGCTCTCGCAGATTTCAGGGCTTCTCACAGCGCTGCTACAAACTCACTAAACGTGCAGCTGTTGAGGGGCCACATTGGCCCACACAGCCAACTGCCGAATCCCCTTGCCCCAGCGCACAGCCTCTCACCCCCCAACGCAGCCCCCGATTCCCCTCTCCTCCTCCCTCCCCCCCACCTAAACCTCCCCAGAGGCTGCCCGATCAAATTTTCTTTCATGGATGCCCCATCTACTTCCCAAGACTCTTCTCAAACCTTCGGGGGAGCATCACATTGAGGCAGCCCCCACCCCGGCACAGGAGCCTGGAGTGCCTGTGGCCTTTCAGGGCACCGGGGGCTACCTGGAACCTGATCTTGGAGGGAGGCCGCAGCCGGCAGCGGAGAACGGCTCTTCACTGAGGCCAGCGGGCTGCTGGACCGATGATCCGCTGTGCCTCTCATGCTCTGGCTCCGTTCTTCCTTGCATGCTCCTCTCTTCTTTCATCCGCATGCCCACAAGATTGACTGCGCCTTTCGTTTGGACATCGCCGATAGGCTGGTCCTATTTCCCGGAGTAGAATCTGGAGATACCAAGAAAAAAAAGATTTTTCCATTGAAATTGGCTGTATTGTTCAGGAAGAATGTTAGGAATGTTGGCCGCTTCAACATATCTTTTATATGTCTTTGGTCAAAATTCTGGAACTGTGACAATTGCAATTTTCGTTTTTTTTAAGTGCCAGAGATTTTGAATTTATGTCCGAATTTTTCAAAGTCCTTCAGATTTTTGCAGGATTTTGGCCTTCTACCCCTCCAGGCCGGATAAGTTATGTTTGGTCTTCTTGGTTCCAAGTACATCTTGCTCTGCATCGTTGCCATTCTCAGGTCTGTAGGTTGATTCCACAGAGGAAGGCTGCTAGAGATGAGAAGCTGGGCTGAGGCTTAGTCCTACTGTTTGTCGATTCCTGTTTGCAGTCGGAGTCCACAGAGGAAGGCTGCTGAAGGGAAATTGCAGGGACAGATAGACTCGTGATACAGTTGCTGCTGTTTGTCGCCTCCCATCCGCAGTCGGAGTCCACAGTGGAAGGCTGCTGGAGCGGGAGTGCAGACACAGTCTGAACTCCTGGTGGCCATTGGCCTGTGCCTGCCGAGTCAGGCTGAAGAAGACGAGGTGGCCGTTGGCCTGTGCCTGGTTCCACATGAAGGCTGAAGGCAACCCGGTTGCTGCTGAGTCGATGAACTAGGTCATGTAGAAGCCGAGGATGGCCTGAGGCCTGTGCCAGGCGCATTTCAGTTCTTTGAAGTTGGAGAGCAGGGAAGAAAATGTGCTGACCGTTGAAGAGCATTGATGCATCATTCTCTTGGTGACCAATTAATTGGTGCTGATGATGGAAGGTCAATGGTCATCCTGAGGCTGTAGGCGGAGGTCAGGATGCCATAGCCAATGCAGATTTGTGCTGTCGAAAGGGCCGGCAAGTCCTGAGGCAAATACAGAAGTAGAGTTAGAACTTCCATAGATATCTTCTCTTATTCCATCTTTAGGATAATAAAATATTTGCAGAAGAGTTCGCCGAATTGATTTCATTAAAGTTAAACTTTTTAATGTTGTGGTCGGCAATAGTTTGAAAGGCAGAATCGATGCCGCTCCCTTTCAGGCTTCTTTGAAGGATGAAAGGAGGGAGAGGTTTGGATGATTGTCGGCATCCATCTGTACGCTGTCCAAGCGGCGTTTGCTGGAGCAGGTCTGGGCCTTTAGAGCTCCACACAGGATGCTAGGGTGATAGAGGGATGGAGAGTAAGAGTGAGTGGTAGGGGACTGTCAGGCGTCCATCTGTGTGCCATCCACATGGTCCCGGCTGGAGAAGCTCTGCATCTCAGAGATGCCCAACTGTACACACTTGGGGGAGCAGAGTGCACTCGAGGCCGATACTGGCCTGTTGAGAGTTGGAAGGGGTTGAGGGGTAGGAGGTGGATGTTATTGAAGACTTGCAGATATGCTGGCGGTGTGAAATGCGATGATCTCTAAGTGGCGATAGTTGAAGCAGGTCTTTGACTTCCATCCCTATGAGGAGTAGATGAGGAGGGTAGGCTGAAGGTGCTTTGTATGATGGTACGATGTGGGCGCTGTCCATCTGTCTGTTGTCATGCTAGGTCTTGGCCAATTGGCTGGCCTTGCTTTCCTTTGCTGTTCAGGTTATGGCTTTGGGTACTCTTCTCTCTTGCCCAGCGGCAAAAGTAGAGAGGCAGTAAGGGTTGAGGGAATAGGTGCGATGGATGGTACATCGGCAGTGCGAAAGGCCGGGCTGTTTAAGCTGGGCTAGGCTTAAGCGCCTGTTGCGATTGTGGGTGTGGAAGGAGTGATGGGAGGCTCCACTGATTTGCTGGGTGCTAGTGTAATTGTAGCAGCTGTAGCAAATGGGGCCGGGAAAGAGGGTGCAAAGGCTGCTGGCCGGAGTCAAAAGCAGGCTTGCAGGGCTGGGCATTGAGCACCCAGTGAAGCCTGGGCCAGAGGGTAGGAGGCCTTTGCTGTGGTCTGTTTTGACATCGAAGTGTGGAAGGCCTTTGAATTGGGAGAAAGCGCTGTGCTTTCCGTTCGCTTCTGTCGACGGAGAAGTTTGGCAGGGTCTGAGAGTTGCACTGAGTTCTGCAGCTCGGGATGTCCCATTTGCTCGGGTTTACGGTGGCGAATAACTTTCCCGCAGCTCGGGATGACACCAGACAAATTGTTCAGGTTGGAGGCTGCGAAGAGGTGGATGCAGCTCAGGATGACGCTGAGCCAATCTGTTCAGGTTGAAAGCTGCAAAGAATTTCACACAGCTCAGGATGACAGCCGGTCATCTCCGGACATAGCTCGGGATTACAGGTAAGATGCTGATTTTGACAGGCATGGGCGGCGGAACTGCGGGAGCGAGCGTTCGCAAGTAGGCTGCTCCAGAAAGGCTCTGAGAATTACGCAAACTCTTATGTTTAGCTCAACTCTTGCCTCCCCTTTGGAGTGGTCGAAAAAAGTGTAGATAGAGTTTGCATATCTTAAGAGATAGTGCAAAAGTCTGGCAGGCAGTGAATTGATTGCAGTTGGCCATTCGTCGGCATGCCAGTGGAAGCAGTTCAGGGAGCCGTCCAGGTTTCCATAGGCCGGGCACACCACCGACCTCTTACTGCTCAGCATGGCGGGCAGAGAAAGTAGAGGGGTGTCAGGGCATGATACTCTTTTGAGGTCTGAGGGGACGTCTTCCTAGGGCAGAGCTTCATGGTGCTGTGCATGTACATGTAGCTGCCAGAGTAGAAGACGACGCAGGTGCCGGACTTGTTCTGCTTGATGCCGGAGCAGAAGTTGTGCAGCAAGCAGTAGCCACAGTCGATCAGGGCAGAGTCCGGAGGCCAATTGTCATAGCTGATGGCGGACTGTAAGTGGCAGAGGCCGCAGTCTGAGCCGTTCAGCTTGCCATACAGATTGCAGTCCACGATGTTCAGGTTCCAGTGGTGGCCGTCCAGGAATCCATAGCGAAAGCAGCGGTGACTGAAACTGGGCAGGTTGCAGTTGATGTTGTCCAGCAGATCATTGCGGAAGCCGCACTGGTAGTCCAGATTGGCAATGCAGATGCTGTCCAGGATGTCCGGCATGCTGTAGCTGAAGCCGAACAGGTTCCTGTAGAGGCTGTCCGCAATGTTGCTGTGGGAGCTGCAGCAGTAGTCCAGAGCTACATTGTCTCCAACGTTCGGGCAGAAGGAGGAGGGCGCAGGTCTCTGGATGGCCCTTTGTGGCCGGCATTGCTGTCGGAGGATATGCAGAGGATGAATGCCTCGAAGGCATTGCACTCTCAGTTGACACTGTCCATGAAGTAGTCCTTCTGGCCATGGTCAAGTAGGCTGGGGTTGCAGGTGACTGGCAGGCTGTAGCAGCCGCAGTGGAGGCAGTCCACTAGGCTGCGCCTGTTCAAGTCATTGTCAACCATCAAAGAGTAGAGGCCGATTCTGAATCGGTTTAGCTGGGTGTCTTCCAGTTTCTTGCGCAAAGATTTACGTAATCATAAGAGATTAGTAAATCTAGATGAGCGAGGTCAAAGACGGTGGCCGATTCTGAATTGGGCTGGTCTTCTCCAGCGATGCCTGAAAGTTTACAAATCCAAAGGATTTTGTAAATGATGATTGTCGGTGAAGATTGCAGCAGGCAGCAGAGAGTTTTGAAAACTGATCGGAGCCAATTTTCAAACTCGAGCAGTGAAGGTGAAACTTCAGCTGGATGGCTGGCAGTGCTGGCCGGCGAAGATTGCAGTGGGCAGCAGTGAGTTTGAAGACTGACAGGAGCCAATTTTGTAACTCTAGCAGCGGAGGCAAAGATTCCCTTGCTGGCTGGTAGCTGCAGGGAATTTCAGAATCCATTCAAGGATAATGAAATTGCCGTTGACAATGCTTTTGTAGATGGCATGAAAACAACTTTGTAGTTAGTTTTATGCCCAAGCAGTGAAGTTGATTCTGTGCTGATGCAGCTGGGGGTGGCAGTGGAGTGATTTGAAAACTGACAATAGCAATGAAGTCGTTTCGGAGCTGGTGGGCTGGCAGCAGCAGAGGATTTCAAAATCCATTCAAGGATAATGAAATTCCATCAACAATACTGGCAAAGGCAGCATGAAACAAAACTTTTCAGTTAATTTTCAATGCCAGGCAGTGGAGTTGAATCTTGTCTCAATTGTCAGCGTAGAATAATTTCACAAAATCCAGAAGGATAGAGTGAAATCATAGGAAGCAGGCTGGTGTCAAAAGGAACTTTTCAGTTCGCTTTTGGTCCCATTGCAGCGGAGTACAGTAGCAATGGCATCCATTGACACTCCATCGATGATGCTGGTTGATGTAAGAGTTTCAGCATATTCCGTTCAAGGATAGCGTGAAACTCAGCGCTGCAATGTTGCTGTTGACGAGCGGACATTGAAAAAGGACGCAAAGTCAATTTTCAATTCCTAGCAGCGTGGTGCAGATGTCGTTGATCGAAATTCGCAAAGCCGGCAATGGCAGAGTGGATTTCTGTTCGCTGCAGGTGGGCTTGTCTGGCAGCAAAGCGAAAAGCTGTCGATTGCAGGCTGTTTTCGGTTCGCTGTCCTGTCAGTAGATCGGTGCCTAGAGCATTTGACTTGAACGCCATTGTTAAAAGGCGGCAAGATCAAAGGCTGAAGTTGTCAAAGGGGCGCTGTAGGTGGAAGTTGTGCTGGGCACTGGTAGTGGGCGTTGTAGAGGTGGTGGGTGGGATGGGTACAGCTTGATAAGCCAAGCTCTCTGCACCAAACGCTGTGGTGTCTTTCAAGCAGGAACGTAGCGAGGATACTCTTAGTCGATGGGGCACCGATGCAGGGGAAAAGGTGCAACATGCAGGGGGCATATAGACAAGACTGAGCTGAACTCTCTTCCGCCCGCCGCATCAGCTCAAGGTCACCAAAACTGGCTTTTAGGAAACGCCACATTATATGAAAAATATAATAAAAAGAAAGTTTCGTAAAAAAATCAAAAATACAATTCAAATTTATTGGCAAACTAACATATTTTTGTGAAATTTTTCAGGATTTATACTTAGGGCAAGCGATTTTTGGGGGAGAAAAGAGCTCTAGTTTGACCTGCCAATGGTACCAGTTGTTCTAATTAAAATTTCCAAAATCAAAGTGATTGCCTAAAGAAGGATTTGAACCATCCAGTTTCAACCAGTAGGTTAATCGCTTAGACCACTACACCACTGGTGCATATGCATCGTTGTTTAACTGAAGACTTATGAATAAAAATCAATACATGAGGCCCAAGAGCTGAGGAAGAGATAATCAGAGAAGAAAATGAATACCTACTATCATCCATAAATAGATGCGGAGAAGAAGGAGAAGGAGTTGGACAAATGGTTTTGAGTGATTTTTCTCGCGATTATCCCAATTTTTGATAATTTCTTGCAGTTTCGTCAATTCGATGATGCTTTTTCCAATGCAAAAAGAATCAGAACGATTGGAAGTTTTTATGAAGCACAAAATCCTTTATCAATTTTAAGATCCAGCAATAACCCCAAAAACATACACCTAGGTCAAAAAAGAGCTGGGTGCTGACACTTTTTTCACTAATGCACCGTTCGCACAGCCCAATAGAATACCTCAAGACGAAGTTGGTAATAACCTGCTTGTTCACCACGGCCTGGTGGAAGACCACGCAGAACAGGTAGATGCAGATGGGTGCCACCATCGTAATCTACGTTAGAAATTGCCTCTAAATTGCTGTTTTTTGGCAAAAAAAAGCCTGTAATAACTAAAGAATAAAAAGCTAAAAATAAAAGAAAGGGCAAAAAAACCCTTAAAAAACTGTATTTTTAAGCAACAGTTGATGTTTCGACCCAAACGCGGAGAATGCTAAAAGTAGAGGTGCATTATATTTTGACCTGATTTACCCTAGAACCGTTGAGATCTCCACCCCAGAAGCAGCCAAAGTGTCTGCTACACTTCGCACGGACAGACGGATGAGTTGACCAACACCGGACA